>JAHBCN010004062.1:0-68027 GCA_019359885.1 Listronotus oregonensis
AGGATAGTGACTGCGAGATACTAAATTTCGAGAAGAAAAAAATATTCCATTCTAAGGTTCTTAAAGCATTAAAAATTGTTACACAATGGACATTATAACACTTAAGACCATAAAAGAAAAAGCTGTAGCGTTAAACATTTCACAGAAAAGGGTGCAAACCAAAATTACATCATTTTTTAAATGAAAGTCCTGTAAAATCTGAAAGTTTTGTACTCGTTTTAGTTAAATAAGCAGATGCGTTAAATATATTTTTCTTTGATTTTAAAATTTTCTAAATATAATCTCCACATTGTAAACATTTCGATAAGGCGAACTAGTCCAAAACTTTTTGAGTTAACGTTAGCGCGAGTCTACTGTATGTCAAAAACGGCGCGACCTAAGTATAGGACATTATACAGGAAATTTGTCCCAAAATTTACGCATTATTCAAAAAGGTAATAATGTACGGGGTGTTCTATTTAAAACAAGAAAGTTGACACCCACTTTCGGTATAACCGGAAGTGCAGCCATCTTGAAAATATTTTAGCCGAGTTGCCCCTATCGACTTATATACTGTAAATTTTGAAAATTTTCCTATGAATAGTTTTTCATATGTAAACCGCCGAAATTTCTCGTGAGACACCCTGTATAGATTTATTATATGCCCCATTTGGAATATCTATTTTCCTCCTTTTTTTAAGTATATATTTTTTTAAATTTTATTTAATAACCGACACATTCACCATTTGGCTTAATATGTTGTGAGCTTTATTTAATCTTGTGCCTTGTACAGCATTTTTTGGTAGGTACTACACTTTGTGGTGAGAGTGGAGTCAGTAATATGTGAAGTCTAATTTGTTATGTATGAGAATGTGCAGATTAAAAATTGACGAATTCTTTATAATTTGAAAGAAAATTCAAAGTTTTTTGAATTTTCTGTAACTAGAAATATAATTAGTTTCTGACCGAAGGTCATTTTTTGTCAGCAGCCAAAGCCAATAATTCGGCTTTTGTCACAGCTATAGGCCGAAGCTGAACAGGTAAATTTGATCAAATCAGGAATCTCCATTAAAAACTAACTTAAAACATAAAATTTTTAAACAACCGGTTCACTCCGTTTTATATGTTAAAAATTTATTATAAGAAAAATAAGTAAAAAAAAAGTAAAAAAATTAATGTAAATTAAACAGTAATTAAAATTTTCTTTTAATATATTTTGGTAATTCTATGAACTTTTTTAATATAAAGCTGTTAGAAACTGCCAAAATGTTTTATTGAATTATCCTAATTTTTATTTTAATTACTGTTTACTTTGCATTAAATTAGTTTTTAAATTTTTTGACTTATCCCAGTGTTGGAGATATATTCTATATTGTTGTGGCGGATACATGTTTTAAAAAAGTCCTTGTTGGGTACTCGCTAAAAATATTTATGACCCCTATAAATTTAGAGTTAATGGCCAAAAAAAAACCCTTCAAAACCTTACAAAATCTAAATACTTATTTACACTTTGGTGGAAGTCTACCAGCGTTTTTAGAAAAGACTTCACTAAAATAGTAAATAAAATTAAAGATTTGTAATATAATTATACAATATTATATATACAGGGTGTCCCAGAAGCAACAGCAGATTCTCTGGGTCGAAATAATGCAATTAACGTAAACTTGCCTCATCCTAAAGTTGATAATAACTAAGATACTGGGTGTCAAACTTTTAATTTTGTTTTCGTTTTTTCGTAATAATTTCTTAACTAAATGACACAGCGGTACAAAATTGGGTATTTGAGGGTTTTTCGAAGCGAGAAATTTAAATTCGTCCATACTTTTGATGTTGCTGGTAGAGGGCGCCAGCTACGGCCTACCCCACTTGTTTTAGATGTCATAACTTTTTTTACGTTCAGTATATTTTTGACGCAGCGAAAATTATAGTAATTTATTTTTTAATAAACGGGTCAATATACTAAGCTTAAAAAAGTTATGCCATCTAAAACAAGTGGGTTAGGCCGTAGCTGGCGCCCTCCACCAGCAACATCAAAAGTATGGACGAATTTAAATTCTCGCTCGAAAACCCTCAAATCCTTTACCCTTTATTTAGTTAAAAATTATTACAAAAAAACGATAACAAAATTAAAAGTTTGACACCCTGTATTTTAGTTGTTATCAACTTTGGGATAAGGCAAGTTTACGTTAATTGCATTATTTCGACCCAAGGAATCTGCTGTTGCTCTGTGTTACATTACTTCTGGGACACCCTGTATAATTATATAATAATTACACAGTTTATTACATCATTAATAAAGAGAGTCCCCCCATTATTTGTGGATCCACCAGTAAGGGAACTATTGAAAGATGAAATATCTGATAATATACCAAATGAAACTGAGTGACGAGCTTGGAGGGTCTTTAATTCAGTTGTTACAAATACACAGTGAACCAGTAAACTATTTCTTCCCTGGATCATGCTTCTTTTGAATTAACAATTTTGGCCAAAATTCACCCCCGCTCAGCCACTCCCGTCGGTCGCAGGGTTATTTCAACGACGGATTCCGAATCAGCGCCACCCAAAAACCCCTCCAAGTAGTACCTTTGACCCGGATTCTCGCGACCTATCGTTAAGGGGTGATTTTGTCCGAAATTCACCCCCTGAAGGCCGGAAAAACATAGGTGTGTATCGAGTTCAGATTTTAAATCAGCGCTCTCGAAAACCCCTGGGAAGTATCTTTGACCCAGATTCTCGTGACCTATCGTTAAGGAGCGATTATCGCAAAAATTCACCCCCTGGAGCCACTGCCGGGCATCGTAGAGGTGTTCAGAATCGAAATCAGCGCGGTCGAAAACATCCGGAAACTAACTCTGGTCTGGATTCTTGCGTGCTTTTATGCAGGGGTAATTTCGGCTCATTTTGGCCAAAATTCACTCCTCTGGAGTAACCCCCAGGCATCGTAGGGGTGTTTCGAGGTCATATTCTGAATCAGCGCCCTCAAAAACCTCCGGGGAGTAATTTCTACGTTATTTTCCATTATTTTATCGACTTTGTATATTTTTGAAAGAATTATGCAATTTTGGGGATGCACTTTATGCACCCGAGATGCACTTTCGACCAGCTTCCTCTCATACGTACAATGAATTCCTGGTACTTTTCCGAGTAAGATGTCGAAAACCGCATTCCGATCAGAGTTGTCTGCCAAAAACGATTTATTTTGGCCTTAATTGCTGTAATTTTCCTGGTCTAACTTCATTCAGTCCATTTCATAAAACAAAGTAAATTTTTGTTTAGCAGTAAAATATTTAAGTTTCTGATTTTGGTCATTTAAAGTAAATTTATTTTATGACAAATTTGTACATATGTATTGTAATTGCCTGTTTTAAGGCACTGTGGAATTTAAAGACATGTTTAATAATATATTTTTTTAATCAGTTCATTGTGATCGTAATATCCTTAATATATGTATTTCCCCACAGGGCGCATCTTCATGAAAATGGAATCATAAATAAAATGGCCAGAAGCAAAATGTGAAGAAATCACAGCAAAGTTATTTTAATCGTCTTATATAATAACTATATCTTATCAAGGAATAAATAAAAATTTAATGTTGATGCAACTTGAAGTCACGAAATGCTACAGTTTCGAGCTAACCTATGTGTAAAACCACCTAAAGTTGTTTTTATAGTTGCCAATTTTATTTTATCTTAATAAAATTACACCTAATAGGATGTTCTACATAGCTTTTTAAGTAAACAAAAAGCTGATGCTTATGAAGTAATATATTTATAAATTAGTTGATTGTAGGTAATGGCAACAAAAAAGAAAATTATTGCTATCCAATCTAAAGATTGTCTGCAACAGTTTGGGTTTATTAAAAAAGAATTACGACAAGAATTGGTAGATAGCTTTTATTACCTGTAAAGGTTTTTTTAGATTACAAATGCCGTAATAGTACGGGATCAAAATTAAAAGCAACCTTCACCCATCCGCCAACCGGATGAAAACTATTTTTTTTTATAAAATATAGTATTTGTCTATGAAGAATAGACGGATAAGTACCAGAAACTATTCCCCCTCAATTTTTTTATACGATCCTCTTTAAATTGCCCCACTGATGATATAAATGCATGTTTCCAAGGCGCCACCTGATGTCATATTGTTGCCATTTTTTAACCGAACAACATTTTTATATTCTTTATTAAAATAAAAATAAAAAAGGTTCTATGAATTTTTAAGATAAACTTAATATTTTTGGAGATACGAATTTTTAAAAGTTCGAAAAATCTCAAATTTGGGTACTTTTGACTCATGAAAAATATAAAACATAAAATATATATTTTTTATTCTTAATACAATAGTTAATAATATCCCTAATTGAGATTTAATTTTTTTTTATTGTTTATGCAGGTTTTTTGATTTTTTATTACGCGCGCTTACAAGTAAAATAAAGCTCCAATAACTTTTGTAAAATTAATTTCAGGAAAAAAAAATTGTAGATAATTAAATTATTAATAACATTGCTTTCCTTAACAATTCCGATAAAGTTACTAGTTTTTAAGATAAAGTATAAACAATGATTTAGGACACAGACGGGCCGATGCAGCGTATGAGTCAGAGTGACGGCGATACTTAAGAGCATTCATCATCAGCTGATCAAATTCAAATCGTGCTTCGACGGTAATGAACGAACAACCCACCGTTTCGTAACCACTGGCAACAATGTACGGTCGCTATGCCAACCGCCACAAACAATTATTTCCGACCAGGGTCGGATTTTATTTTTTACATACAATAATAACAAACCAGAATGGGCATCGGTAATAAACGGCTTTTATTGTTTTAAACTTTATTTAAATTTATAACTTATCATTAAAAAATTGCAAGAATTTAAAAAATAAATTTTACGCGAATTTACTGATAAAAACTTACGAATTAAAGTATTTTTTTAAACCTCTTGCAACTTTTTCAATCATTTTAAATAAATTAACCGTAATGTATTTTTTCTATCTTTTTTTTGATTCTTTGTTTTTTGTTTGCTGGTATTTAAAAAAAATACATTCGATTCGTAAGTTTTAATGAAAAAAGTATTTTTTAATTTCTTGCAATTTTTTATAGACAAGTTATAAATTTAAACAAAATTTTAAACAAAAAAAAAGCACATCTTCGACGGGACTCGAACCACGGACCGTCTAAACGCAAATCTGATTCTCATGCCGTTAGGTTACTAGCTTATCGTGTTCACGTACCAACTATTCGGTACATAAGCGTTCTCCCATCTTTAACTGGCGAATTTGGGGTTTGGTTGGTAACTACCCACATTATAAGCACGCCAAGTGCAAGCCCATAACTCGATGCACCTATCGGACCGTCCTCTTTTTAGTTTGTCCAATTTCTACAACCAACATTTCAATAAGGTAAAATAGCGAAAAAAATAGTAATTATTTACAAGTGGGGTCAACCCTATTTTTGGCCATAGGTAAAAATTAATATTTTTTATTTTTTTAATTCTGCTTGTTTTTACGGCGCATTTATGATAAAAATGTCGTGAGAGGAAAAAATAAAGATTTCGATAGTTTTTGGCCTTAAAATTTGAAAAAATATTGGTTTTCATGTTTTTGGATAAAATTTCCATCTTTTTTTAATGTCTTTGATATTTTTTTAAATATAAAAAAATTTTAAAATAATAAATTTATTTATTAAAAAATAATAAAAAATTTAAAATTTATATGGGAATATTAAATTTATATTATTTTTTTTATTTATTATTAATATATATATATATATATATATATATATATATATATATATATAATATATATATATATATATATATAATATATATATATATATATATATATATATATAATATAATAATAATATATATATATATATATATATATATATATATATATATATATATATATATATATATATATATATATATATATATATATATTTAAAAAATACATAAAAAAAAAAAAAAAGCAAAAAAAAACAATAAGCTTAAATACAATAAGAATAAAAGTTATTTAAGATTATTTGCAAAAATAACGATTTTGAACTTTCAAAGTTGATTTTTTAATTGAAATATTTTTTTAAATTTTGCTATCACCACCATGAATTCGCCGTAAAAACAAAAAATTTTAAAAAATTATGATCCATTAATTTATCTATTTTTTATGGCTACATCGCTGCTATTTATCCTAGGATCTGATGGACTGTCCGGACAACACTTTAATAAATTATGACAACCCCAATTAAACCTTTCATAACGATATCATATATGTAGATAGATATAAGTTTTCTGCCACATTTATTTTCCTTATTTTTAGTCCGTCCCATCTTTAAAAATGGAAATCACATTAACACACTAAAATAATAAATATAATATTATTCTAAGCTGCTAAAAATAGACATGAAAATCGCTCTCGACGTCACCGCGCAGGTGTCCTTGTTCCTTGCCAAGTTATAATCTATAGGCTTCGTTTTTCTCCCAAAAATTTATTAATTACGGAATTTAAAATTGTCAAAAAACTAGGGGTTTATTTAAAATTTTGGTCTTTTCCCTAAATTATGGGAAAAATGGTTAACAATGAGATAAAGTATTAAAAAAAAATAAATATTATACAATAACAATAACAAAAAAAAATTTAAAAATAGGTACTTCTTAATACCTTTCCCTCATTTGTCGATATAATTGGAATATATTTCCAAAATTTTGTTTAGTTTCGTTCGTTAGTTTTGGTGCCATTCTTTAAAAGAAAATCGCTTGTAAACAGCAGGTATGAATCCTCTTAAAGGTAAGGGACGCAAAAAAAATAAATCTCAATATATTATTAACTACTGTATAAAGAATAAAAAATATGTTTTTATGTTTTATTTTTTAATATATATTTTTCATGGGTCAAAAGTATCCAAATTTTAAATTTGTCAAAATAAAAATTCATATCTCCAATAATATTAAGTCTATCGTAAAAGTCATAGGACCTTTTTTTATTTGTATTTCAATGAAGAATATAACAAAAATATATCCGGTTAAAAAATAACAATTCCTTGCAATTGTTTCAACAATTTCGGTTAAAAAAATATGGCACCAGGTGGCGCCATGGCAACATGCATTTATACCATCAGTAGGGCAATTTAAAGAGGATCGTATAAAAAAATTGAGGTAGAATAGTTTTTGGTACTCATACGCCGATTTCCCCTAGACTATATTTAAACAAATATATTGCAAATGGGTTGCCAAAAAAGTAATGTAAAGGCTATGATTAATAAGAAAAAATTGAAAAAATTTGGATTCTCCATGTAGATTGTCAATTTTTATTTTTTTATTTTACATGACTCTACCAAAATACCAGTATTTTTTTTATCTTCTTTTATTCCTTAGGTAATATGTTTCCCATTGTAGTTTGCGCTGTTATTAACAAGCTTATGTGAAATATATAGTTCAAGAGCCCATGACATCTTTTATGAAGTGTTTAATTCAGGTTGTAATTTCACATGGTTGTTTAGATATAATAGATGAATAAGTAATTGACTAATTGCCTGACCTACCTGGGCCCACCAGGTACTTCGCGTACAGAAAGGTATAAAAACAATTTTTTGCCCAAGGAAAATGTTTGCCAACAAACACCATTTGAAAGTTAAGTTTGTTTAGAAAAAAAAAACTAAAATAGGCAATCACTTTGGAAGGGTTAATTTTAAACCAAACTAATAAAAATGTGTATTTCTAAAAATAAAAAAAATGTTTGATTTATGCTAAAATTTTAATAGTGTCTTAATTTCATAAAGGGTGTTTTCTAATTGAATGTCAATATTTAAGGCGGCGATTTTTGAGTTCATTTTAAGAAGAAAACTCTATATGTACGTATGTCCTAAGCGTGTTAAATTTTGAGATACAGGGTGTTAACATTTTCAAAAATAAATAATTTATTATTAATATTTGTTATACAACTTTAGATATTTTAATAAAATTTGACATACATGTACTATGCATCAAGAAGCATTTTTAGTGTATCACATTTTTCTTATTTCCATTAGTGTCGTTCGTACGGAATTTGACCTGCTTATTATGGCAGTCATTGATGGTACGCCACTGATTTCTCTTGAAACACAAATTATTTTTAAAATCCTCAATCACTTTTGAGCAAAGTTGAGTACTTGATTTTTTAAAATCCGATGTACGGGTGTTCTACTAAGAGAGGTAGAGACGTAACGCATTTAACGACACAATGTTTTCTACTAGGCCGATTTCTTTAGGTAAAAATTAAATTTATAAATTTTTACAAAATCTAATGGCATACTACATAATTTTTACTTATTTTAACCCATTTAGCGATATTAGACAACATTAGATAATTACCAGTCTATAACTGTAATAATCCATCGAGCGTGGTCCTTATCAAGTTAGCTTTGAAAACAAAAGGATGCTGAAATGTCCAAAATACAACAATTTTTATTTCAAAATATTATTTTTAGTGTTGTGCAATTGTGTTCTTTAAGAATGCCTTTGTTGCTTGAAGAAGCAGTTGATATTATTGCTATTTATTTTTAGTGTATGCAAAATGCGACTATACATAGGTGCAAGGCTGTATGCATTAAGATATCCTCAGAGACCCCGGTACGGCAGCAGGCAGCAGAATGTTCACTTGTTTAGCAAATCGCATTCGTACCACGGGAAGTTTTCTTCGCCCCTTACACCGCAGACGCAGTAGAACCCCAGAATACTGAACCATATACACTATTCTGGGGTAGAACTGAGGAAAATGCCATTAACGTTTAAGCTTATGTAGAGTTTAATCCTCAAGCAACAAAGGCATTTTTAAAGAACACAATTGCACAACACTAAAAATAATATTTTGAAATAAAAATTGTTGGATTTTTGACATTTCAGCATCTTTTTGTATTCAAAGCTCGATGGATTATTACAGTTATAGATTGGTAATTATCTAATGTTGTTTAATATCGTTAAATGGGTTAAAATAAGTAAAAATCATGCAGTATGTCATTAGATTTTGTAAAAATTTATAAATTTAATTTTTACCTAGTAGGAAACATTGTGTCGTTAAATGCGTTACGTCTCTATGTCGTATTTATATTTTTGCTAATATATTCGGTTTTCGCCGTTTTGTTAAAAAAAATTCTCTATCTAAATATGTAAAAAGGTATATATCATTGTATTTAAATTTTTCAAAAAAAATCGTAAAATAAGTTAGTTTTTACCTTGACGCCCTCTAGCGGCGTTTGTGAGATGAGTGTAGCAATAGCTTATATACCTGACAATAATGCTTAAAATGCTCTTCTAAACGAGACCAAGTTCACTAAATTCGATTAAAGCAAACCAGAGTTATTAGCACTTTTCTAAATTAAACTTTAACCTTCCCCCACCACTTTATTTTAAAACTGACAAAAATTACACCTGAAGCTTCTTTGTTTAGAAAACATTAAAGATTAAAATAGTACTACTAATTGATACACTTTATTTGATATTTTTTTGAGAAATGTATATTTTTATGTTTTGACGTTACCCTTACGCCCCCTAGCGGCCATCCCAAAGACTTAAAAATAATTTCCAGCAATTTCTCTTGGTCAGGAAAGCAGTCGATTAGTTAATTATCCATACTGTTGAAGCCACTATGTAAAATTTCTATGCGAATCAAACACTTATTGAAACATATTTTATGTCATGGGTTCTCCGACTAGCAGAAATAAAAGTCTCCTTAATTCCTTAACAAATCCCAGATCCATGCTGTTGACATATCTAATCCTTTTGACTAAGTCTGACATGATACGCTTTTTAAAAATTTCCTTTTATTCTAATTGTGGATTTAACTCTCGAATTTGCTTTTTAGTCAACTTATATCAATTATTATAGATTGCGTCCCTGTTTTACCTTAACCCACATGAATGCTGAAGTACCCTCGGTCTCACAACTGGCAACAAATGTAACAATGTTTTATATATACTTTTTTTTATATATAAAATATGCATAGTTTGGCTAAGATAATAATATTTACTTTAACATTTTATTTTTTAGGCTAGTTTTTTAGTATGATTTAAGTAACAGCACAGGGCAATGTAAACATCTATTTTACAGAATCTTCTGTTAATATTAAACTGGAGCATTAAAAATATTTTCCAGTAATATGGTCTCACTTGCAGTAAAAGTCTGCAATGCTTATATTTACTTAGGAGTAGCTAATTCCGACAAAAAAAATATTTTACTTTGTAGTAGTTAACTTTTAAGAATGTCCTTAGTTGGCACAAACCCAATACTACAGCAGTTAAAAAAAAACTATTTTCATGTCTGGGAAATGGCGTCTTCCATATCTTTCCATTCTTGATTCCATCCAAAGAAGCGCTATTCGTCTCGCAGACTCTGCTTCCCTCTTTTGTAATTTTTTTATGACTTCTGTCCCAAAAAAATACTTCAATGCAATTTTTTACAGGCCACTTAAAGAAGTCCAAAATTTTTAACTTCGCTTAGTCCATCATCAAGGCTGTTGTACCTGACGCTCGCAGAAACCTTTTTTACACCTCTAAAACATTAAATCTAGTGCAAATAAATTATCTCTTACTCTCTTGAGTGACTCCCTTTACGTTAGTTTTTAAGCCTTTGACGACTGTCCTAAAAAGAAAAAATCTGTTAAACTGAAATATCGTTGGTGAGAAGATGTTGAAATATTTCTGGGCAATAAACTTATGAATCTAACTGATTAGATGTTATGGAACGTTCAATTTAAAATAATTAAGTACTTAACAATAATTATAGAAAATTATAATTTGACGTTACTACACCCATGACTTTAAAATAAAATGCAAATTTTCGGTTAATCAACCACTGGAAAATACGAAAAGTACTTTATGTTGTCTATAATTTACAAACGAATAAACCATATACGATATCTATTAAACTATACTTAAGAATCCACGAATTCAGCAATAAAATTATTTTTTCTTATGTATTGCTGTTTTATTAAAACTAACCTTACTACTTCTTTCTTAAATTAAAACGATTTCATGGTTTGTTACACCTACTCATTCAAATGTTCAATTTGTTAGAAACCTGGTAGTTATTTAACAAGTTACAATTTATTTGTTATTAACATAATAAAGACTTATTAGCTCTTTTTATAAAATGTAATTCTTTTACTGACCTTTATTTGACTTTACCGGATGATTAAAGCGCCTATAGCATTTCTGTACTATCAATAACACTGTTTTTGTGGACTTCCACGAAAGTCCAGAATAACAGTATTAATAAAATTACAACAATATCTAGTACCTTCAGATAAACAGTCCTGTAATATATCACCAGGGTGTAGTTGCAATCCCATTTACAATAGTTAATTTGTTCACAAAGTCCAACTAAAGTAAATCTGTTTTTAAACGCATATGTCAAAGTTTACTAAATTAAAAGTTTGATTTCTTCTTACGTTACCATTTTAAATACACCTCTTTAAAGTTTTGTCAAAAAAATGGTATATATCGGGGCAGCAGGACAAAGTGTAGAATACAAGTGTAAGTTAGTTTGATCAAGCTGTTGAATAAAAATCGCAAGGTAGGCAGAAAAATGCTAAAATAAAAAGCACAAACAAAACTGTATAATATAAAATTTTGCAGCGTTTAATACATTAATTAGAAAAAAAAATACAGTTACAGATTAATAGAAACAAAATTAAAACAATACGGATGTATCATGTATCAAAATAATTTAAGATTTATTTTACCCCATCAACTGACTTTTAAGCATGGATGCTAAATATTAACCAACTCTACAATTACTCCGTTCCTAAATTTACTTGGTGATGAGAGTTAGAATAAGGCATAGGGGTCTAAGGCACCGAAATTGGCTTGCTTACCCTGAAGGTTTTTACTTAATCTAACTTTTTAAATTTACTTGTTCAGAATCCAAAAAGTAAAAATATTTAGAACTGGTTCTGACATAGTAGTAATAGTTCAAACTAATTTTTTTGAAATTTGTCAAGAAAGGTGTCAAATATGGAATTAAACAAGTTTGGTTACTGGGATTTGGTCCAAAACGCTGTAAAAATTGGCCAAACTTTTTTTTGCCAAAATAAAAAAATATTAAATATCTCGGGCAATACTAAATGAATTTTTATGAAAATAGGTTTATGATTTCGATTTTAATGTCAGAAATTTTTAAAACACCCTTAGAACAGTAAAAACTACCCTTTTTTGAGGGTTTTTTGAAATATTTGCTCAGATTATCAAATAAATTCCATTTTTTCAGAATAATTAAGAAGATTTTTCTTTTTATTAAATTTTTTAAACACACTTAAAACAATAAAAACTACCCTTTTTTGAGGGTTTTTTGAAATATTTGCTCAGATTATTAAATAAATTCCATTTTTCAGAATAATTAAGAAGATTTTTCTTTTTATTAAATTTTTTAAAGACACACTTAAAACAATAAAAACTACCCTTTTTTGAGGGTTTTTTGAAATATTTGCTCAGATTATTAAATAAATTCCAATTTTCAGAATAATTAAGAAGATTTTTCTTTTTATTATGCACTGAAATTGAGATATAAGGGCTTATAATATGACTATCCCCATAATAAAAAAGAATACAAAAAACATGACCACAGATTTTTTTTGTTTTTTAATTAATTTTTGAAAATATTTTATCGTTTTTTGACTAATATGATATTTATTCCCCCTGCCCCTCCCCCAGGGCGTGAAAAGTATCACTAAATTAAAAAAAATAAAAAAACATTATTAATTTTTTTGTTGCAACTTTTCGTTTAAGAACCGACAAGCTAAGAAAATTTTTAGTAAAAAGAATTTTTAACCCCCCCATCCCCGGAAAAACTACCCTTAAATTAAATAAAAGCAGAAATTTTTTTTGCAATTTGGGAAAAAAATTGAATTTTAGGCCGTAACTTTTTTTTGGCTAATAATAATAAGATGTACAATAAAAAATTTTTAACCTAAGGTTATTCCCGAAATGTCAGGTGATGGCAAATTTTAATTGGATTGAGCATTTTTTTATAATTTCACAAAAAAACATTGACCGTTGCAAACATAAAATATGCACTTTTAAACGGTCAAATCTCCTTAAAGATGAAAGATTGATAAAAAGAATTAAAATAAAAACAACTCTAAATAAAGGCTACAAAGTTTGGCTATTTAAAATAAATACTTTTCACGCTACCGGCCAAAAACTGAAAATGTCTTACAAAAAACAAGATTTGACCCACATTTATCAGTCCAAAACATAAAAAATAATTATCCGACGGGGCTAAAACTGACTGGACATATTTAGGGACATGTGTTCTAACTTTTCACTAAAGAATTATTTTTTTCAAGCAATACGGTCCTGATGGCGCTAAAAAATCAGCATGAAAAAATTCATTTTGCCCATAACTTTTTTTCTGCTTATTTTAAACGGTTCTGGTTGGTCTCAAAATTTTTCCAATTTTGTCTTCTTGCAAAATAATTTTAATCATTTTTTTTTCTGGAAGTAATATTTTTCTAGATATTTACGCCAGAACGATCCGGTTTCTTCATTTTTCGTTAAGCAACTATTTTTGCCCCATATCTCCTTTCATACTCATCGTACAAAAATAAAAAAAAATCCATTTGTCACCTAAAATACTTTATATTAGTAATATATTTATTTTTTTGTAATTCTACCACATTTTGGGTAACTTAAAAAAACTTTAAATAATGTAACTTTTTTTGGCAAAAATCACAATTTTCCTTGCTCTATTACTTTGAAGGGCTTCATTTTTATGAAAAGTTGTATTTCATGTTTTTATGATAAAATACGATAATTTATCGATTGGGTAAGTATTTTATTTTTTTCATTGTAATTTTACCTCATTTACTGTATTATAAATATATCCCTAAATTTAAGGATTTACACGTATTTTTATTGGCCTGTTTGCGTTTTCTTTGGTTCAAATATTGTTAAATGTTCATTTAATTACATACTCCAATGCCCAATGGCCACAAATACCATGATTTTTTTTGTAACAAAATATTTATACAAATATGAAAACCTACCCAAAAATAATAAAATATGGATTAGATTGTAACATTTTAAAGAATTACTCTTTGAACAGTAAATTTTTTCTGGGAGGAAAAATATCGTCGTAGTTTATAAAAAAAAATGGCCGCCGTTTTACAGCAAATAATACAGTATTTAAGAAGTAATAAATTGGGGGAAATGAGTTCACAAAATAATATGTTTATTTACAAAAATATTTCCATGCTATTAATTCGAATTAGATAATCCAAATATTACATTTTAAAATTACTTTGAGGGGGTTCTTTGGTTTGACGGTTTGATTTTTATGCATTTTTTGGGATTTTTTTGTGAGGATCAATAAAAAGATAGAACTTTAAAGTTTTTATTATTTATTATTAAGTGTGTCAAGAGTATGCAGAAAATTTTGTAGCCAAAAATATTTATTAAAACCAAAGTTATAGCGCTCTGAAAACACCTGCGTCGAAAAAATGGACCTTCATTCCCTCCATAAAATCATCTGATTGGCTTATCTGAAACTAAAAAAATCTGCGGTTTTTTAATCTTTAAGCTTAAATACATCGAATAAACTATTATAAAAACAAAATTATAAAAATTAGATTTTTGACAGATTTTAAAAAATTTGAATTTTATATATTTTTTGTAAAATTTTTGTAACAAAAAAAAATTAAATATCTTAAATATTGGGGTAATAATAGCTGTTCTCGAGATATGATGGGAAAAAGTTTAAAAAACATATTTTTTTTAGAAAAACGCGTTTAAAGTTTCAAGTACATATATACTTTAATAATCCTAACTTACCATTAATCTGCGATATCAAGACTAAAATAAATTTATTATTTATTTTAGTCTTGACATTAAAACTCTAAAGGGTTTTCCAATAAGAGCTGTTATTTTAATATTTTAAGAAAAATGCCATTTTTTAAGATACATTATCGGATATCTATTACATTATGAAGAGGAAGGTATGGTTAATAATGGAAAATAACATCAGTCGAATAACCACCTTAGCACGCCTACAGGACCATATCCTTTTCATGAAATTTTTCGTAACCAAATCGCAAAGTGGCTGCCCTATGTCCTCGATAGCCTCACGAATTCCATCTTTGAGGTCTTGAATCGACGCTGGGCTGTTGGCGTAGACCTTCTCTTCACGAAGCCCAAAGGAAGAAGTTGCAAGGTGTTTAATCACAAGATCTTGGTGGCCAATTGTGATCACCTCTTCGAGAGATAAAAGGGTCGGGAAACTTTTCCCGTAAAAAATCAATGGTTTCGTTGCTTGTGTGGCACGTAGCTCCATCTTGTTAAAAGTAAACGTTGTCCAGAAACCATCAATTCTGGACAACGTTTACTTTAAAGACGCGCTACCTGCACACAAGCAACCGTAGTATTATTTTTTACGGGAAAAGTTTTCACCCTGTTATTTCGAAAGTATCAAATTGGCCACAAGATACTGTGATCCTTGGGGCCACGTGAAAGAGCTTACGCCAACAGCCCAGCGTCGATTCAAACCTGATGGAAATTCGTGAAATATCGGGAATAGAACAGCATTTGCGATTTGGACAAAATTTCATGAAAAGGATATGTCCCTGTAGGCGTAGCTTGTGGTGGTCATTTGGCTGATGTTATTTTCCATTATTAACGGCATATCTTCCTCTTTATAATGTAATAAATATCCGATCATTTATCTTAAAAAATGGCATTTTTCTTTGAATATCAAAATAAAACCTCTTATGGGAAAACCCTTTATAATGGCTTCAAATTAAAAAAAAACTCTTTGCCACCATATTCTAGACATATTAGGAAAACAATTTATGCAAAAAAATAAAAATCGATTTTTTGAACCTATCAAACCAGAGAACCCCGTCAAACAAAATTTTACTTATTTTTTTTCATTGCGTAAATTATGTTTTTACAGCTCAACTTTAACCATAAAAATGTAAAGGTAAGAATACTTTAAATTAAAAACAAATTAATCCAAATTGATAAACAATTATGTCTATAAAAATATATAAAATTAAGTTTAAAAAGGCCATCTCCCCAATAATTGGCTTGCTATTCAGGGCAACAAAACATATGGTTTTATATGTACTATAAAGTGTAAGGCCATTGTTTGGGTTCCTAGATAATATGGCAAAAAACATTTAACAACTTATAAAAAAATCTGACCAGACAGAATCTTACATTATATGTACCTATTATAAGCGCTGTACTTACATCCACCAAAAAGAACTGGTTTCTATAGGTAGCAAAATCTTGTGTTCTAAATTTAAAATGTCAGCCATTACACTAATTTGTTAATTGTTTAATCGGTACCATTAGAAGTTAGCTCGTGTTTATGGTGCCATAAACTTAGAACCGTGTGATTTTAATGTTTTGATTGATATTTATAAAAACAAGCCAATATTTCTAGGAGGCAAACTTTCCAAGTTTTTGATTTTTTTTATTAATTTAAATAAAATGGAAAACAGCAATAGCAGGGTATTTATTTGGTGTTGAGTGTGGTCAACACAGTTTACTTGATAAATGCTCAAAATCAACTGCTCGACTTCTACATTTTTTAAAATTTTGATGTCGAGATCAAGATTGTGTCTTTGATATTTTTTGAGATAAATATTTCGATTTTTCTCAATATCAAACACATATTATCGTCGTGTCTATTTTGCAGCGGCTGTTTCTTTAATTTATATACAATTGGGCATAGCAGTGTATTTCCATAAACCTTTTTCTTTACTGGAAATAGAAACATATTTCTTCCCTACTTTGGTCTAAAGCCTTTCACCAGGTCCTTAATAAACTTTCTTTCTACTATCTTTTAGCCAATCTCAGCACTTTGATCTTCGGTGTTCTTTTTAATTAGGCGTACCTATATCTGTTATTGCAGACGTTTATTTCTCCACCCTTCAGCACAACCTCTAGTTTTAGTATTGTCAATAACGCTATCTTTTCTTTACATTCATGATTTTCTGTCTTTCAGTAATAAGACACGCTTAAAAATAAGAAGGGTGGTTACAGTAACAAAATGTGTAATAATTGTCTCTATAATTGTGTAATGATTTTGGACCCTTATTATTATGCACAATTTGTAACACTTTTAAAAATAATTACACAATTTTATGGACAATTAGTACAGATTTTGTTCTTGTAACCATTTCACATTTTTTAAAGTGTACTGATAGTTTTGTTCAGAGCTAATGGTACAGTTGCGAGCAAAAAATTTCGGACACTTAGGTAAGAAACGTGATTTTTTTAAACAATTAAGGTTTTTTCACCAAAAAGCAAAAAAATTACTAATTAAATATCCGATCAACGGATAACATATAATATTAAGAATAATATAAATTGAAGAATGTAAACTCTTCCACAAAAATTGACCGTTTAATAAGTATATAACATATTTCGTTTTCAAATCTATTAAAACAACGGAAAGACATAAAAATATTAAGGATATTAAAGAACTTATATTTTATTTCAGCGCCATTTTAGTTGATAATAAGCCCTAAATGCTTGGACATGGATGTTATCAGTTTTGGAAAATGATGTGCATCATACTTATTCCATATTTCCTAATTTTGTTCCATAGGTCATTTGCATTTGTAGACAAAAATCATGGGCCTTATTGATCGTTTTTACAATGTAACCCTAAACATTTTTTATGGGATTGACATCCGGACTCCTTAAGGGCCAATGTAGTATTATTTATTTTCTCGCATCCAGTCAGCAACTTGTTTTGCCGTGTGAATAGGTCAGTTGTCTTGTTAATAAATTTTACACGTACGCATCTTTTTACAACCAGTTTGAAAAAGCCCCGAACATTTCCTTTTGAATGCTTATTTTTTACTTAAGAATCTCGGCTGGTAATCATTCTGCCTGTAAAGCTCTTTTTTCGCTCCAAACCAAAAAATCATTTAATATCTTTTTTCGGTGATGGTTTATTTATAATTTTTATTAACGCATACGAAATAATGCATTATTAGCCCTAACTATTGCATAATTTTTAATTAATAAAGGATTATAATAAAGGCAACTAAAAATACACAGAATAAAACATAGATTCTATTAATAACCTTGTCATTCGAATAACAGTTATTAAGTGTCACGTTGGTTGCCTAAATTAAAATAAGAGTACAGGGTGTCCTATTTTCGTGTGTTTTACGGGGTTTCTCGCTTATGAGTGAAGTTACAAAGATGCGGTTTTCGCGACACCGTGCTACTTTTTTGTCAAACGAAAGATGCCGCAAACAGATTTGTCCTAGCCCCTTAGTTTCTTCGCTACAGGGTAATTTTAAAAAAGTTGTATTTTCGGTTACCCCTCGTATCTCGGTATCTGAAACTTATCGAAAAGATAAAACGGGCCCTTATAGAACCGGCGTACTTGAAATTTTCTGGGATTTACTTTTTGAGATATTAGCCAAAGTTGCACTTTTTAAATAGAACACCCCGTATATTTTTTCGTCATATTATTTGCCACACTGACAGCTTTCTAAAAATATAATACAGTCGAAACTTATTTTTATAAACAGTATGAAAACATGCAATTATTTACTTTTTAACATAGGCCGCTTTAAATTAATGACAGTCAAATTAATCAACGTCAAATTATTGCTATTGAATTTTTTAATGCTAGTTCCTAGATTATCGTTATCATTTATATAAAAAATATGGCACAATACCAAAATTTTGTACATTTTGAAAAGTATGATATGAATAGATGTTTCATATTATCCAACGAAGACGTCGATGAGGCGGCGGAGCTTTATCTAAATAGGTACGTTAGAAGAACGAATAATATTTTTTTCAAATTTGACTTTTTCTCGATTTCTATATAGATATCCTGAAAGAAGACAGCCTGATAGGCGAATATTTCGTAAAATATAAAACAATATAATTCAATATGGGTCATTTAATAAACCTAGGCCGAAAAATTATAGTAAAGATAATGAAGTAGCTGAAATAAATGTTTTGGCATCAGTTGAAAATACCCCAGGGACATCTTGCAGGCAAATAGAAGAAAATATCGGAGTATCCAAAACAAAAGTCGAAAAAATATTGAAACGACATAAATTCAAACCTTACAAGTATAAACTTGTGCACAATCTTCATCCTGGCGATCCTGAGCGGATAGTGGAGTTTTGTAACTGGTTTCTCAATATGTGTGAAAGGCAAAATAATTTTGAAAGGAAGATCATTTGGTCGAACGAAGCCCATTTTACCAGTGCGGGTATCCTCAATAGGAATAACTCAAGGTTTTGGAGCCAGGAAAATGAACACGTTATTTTTCCCAGGGAATGCCTGGGAAGGTTTGGATTCTATGTTTGTTGTTTCATTTTGGGAAGAAGAATTGAATATTGTATTTACCAAGGAAATTTGAATTCTGATAGATACATACAAATCCTTCTAAGAAAAAGCAATGACTATTATGGAAGATATTCCCTTGGTTCAAGTAAATGACATTTATTTCAAACAAGATGGAGCTCCGGCTCACAACTCTCACGTGATACAACACTGGTTAGAACTTTCCTAATCAATTTATAGCCACGCATGGACCTATTTGATGGACACTTTGGACCTCTCAGTTTTAGATTATTTTTTATGGGGATATTTAGAAGGTAAAATATACTCGAGAAGGTATAAAACAATTGAGGAATTAGGAGAGACCACGGAAAATGCCTTTAGAGAGTTGCGAGCCCGCTCTTTCATATTTGAAAATGCTTTAAGAAGACTGCAGACGCTATCCAACAATGCATAAGACATCATGGTCACCAATTCGAACAGTATTTATAAAATTAGTAGTTAAGTTTGTCTTTTAAGGCTAAGAACAATTCTAGCGTAAAATTGTTATTTTTATCCATTAGGTTGTCTTGTTAATAAATGTTTATATTACTAGATTATTTTTTGGTGCGAGAAGGCATTTGACGTTGATTAATTTGACTGTCATTAATTTAAACCAAAGCCGCCTATGTTAAAAAGTAAATAATTGCATGTTTTCATGCTGTTTATATAAATAAGTTTCGGCTATATTATATTTTTAGAAAGCTTTCAGTGTGGCAAATAATATGACGAAAAAATTAACGGGTGTTTCATTTAAAAAAGTGCAACTTTGGCTAATATCTCAAAGAAAGTAAATCCGAGAAAAATTTCAAGTACGCCACTGTATTCTGCGTAAAAAGTTCTATAAGGGCCCGTTTTTATCTTTTCGATAAGTTATCAGATACCTGAGATACGAGGGGTAACCGAAAATACAACTTTTTTAAAATTCACCCTGTAGCGAAGAAACTAAGGGGGCTAGGACAAATCTGTTTGCGGCATCTTTCGTTTGACAAAAAAGTAGCACGGCGTCGCGAAAACCGCATCTTTGTAACTTTACTCATAAGCGAGAAACCCCGTAAAACACACGAAAATAGGACACCCTGTACATTCAAAAGAAAAATTATTATTTTCGCGAATTAACAACAAAACGATGGCCAAAAAAATATTGTAACTAGCTGGGGCATTAATTGGCGAATAATGAATTAATCTCATCCATTAACGCGCCAGCTAGGCTTGCCAGTCAAGTGGTGACATTACACAATATATTTTTATATACAAATAGTAATGGAAATAGTTGGCACAAAAAAGTAATTTTAGAAACTATAGAAACTTTGATACGAAATAAAAAATTCAAATTAAGAAAAAAATAACGGGAATCATCGGAAATACCCGAAACCCCCTCCGTTTTCAATGCTCTTGATATCTTTTTCGAACTGATTTTAAGACATGTATGTTTTTTGTCAAAAGCCTTATAATTTTCTGATTAGGTTGTTGTCGGGTGAAGATAAGATCTTAAAAAATTTTATTTTTCAACACTCCCAAAAAAAAAGAATCTGGAGGTGTTAGATCCGGAGATCGCGGTGGCCATCTTATAGGTCCATGTTTCTTAAAGAGCCGTATGTTTTTAAATTATGTTCCAGTCGTCGAAATATATCCTTGAGTGTTGCTGTCTTTCCGGATAGCGAACAAAATATAATAAACTAACATCACATCTAATTTTTAAAAATGTTGATAAATCATTTTTACAGATTATTATGTAAAAATAAAATTTAAATTATATGTTAATAACAAAAAGATTATCAACATAGTCTCGTTTCTAGTATATTAGCTTACTCTGGTTTTAAAAAATAAAGTTTAAATAAATCGTATAGAAAACCAATATCCATGGTGTGTTATATTTGTAAAAAGATAATTTAATATGTTATCTTTTTGATTAAAATATACAGGGTGTTTCTGTGTGACCCGTATACTTATTTCTAGAACGGTAGATTATTTATCAATCAATACAAAGAAACTTTTGTATACATTTTTTTCTGTACCTCTTTTAACTAAGAAAATGTGGGGTCATTCTGGAATTGACTATTTTTTATTTTCCTCCCTACTCCTTAAAGGATGTTTGGGAGGTACATCGGAGACAAAAGTACTAAAATTTAGAAATTCGTTAATAATTACGTTATATTGCATACTATTAAGTAGATAATTAGTGAGGAAGTAAGAGAAATGTATAAAGTTTACCAGAAAATTGAAATTTTTTCAAAAAATTTGCAACAAAATGAGAAATACAATTAAGGATGTTTGGAAGTTTAATCCATAATGCTACGAGACAAATAAAAATTTAACAGTTAGTTCTTCATTCATTGCTAAAACCCCTAGAAAAATTCCAAATCATTCCACTAAGCCGTTAAAAAGTTATTGTAATTAAAAAAAAATATATTTTTACACGTAATCTAATGGTGATTTGCTGACTAAGCAGATTAAATTCAATTTTAGTAGTAGTTTAAAGTTCACTTCACACTTTATGCAGGTTTTGAATTTTTAGTAGTTTTTTACGTGTAAAATTATTTTTTTTAATTACAATAACTTTTTAACGGCTTGGTGAAATGATTTGGAATTTTAATAGGGGTTTCAGCATTGAATGAAGAACTAAATGTTACATTTTCGTTTGTCTCGTAGCATTATGGATTTACCTCCCACATGCTTAATTGTTTTTCTTATTTTGTTGTAAATTTTTTGGAAAATTTTCAAATTTTTGATAAACTTTATACATTTTTTTTCCTCCCTTACTAATTATTTACTTAATAGTCTGCAATATAACGTAATTATTTACGAATTTCTAGATTTAAGTACTCTGTGTACTCTGTCTTCGATTGTACCTCCCAAACATCCTTAAACGAGCGAATTTAACCCAAGAAAAGCACAACATGGCTTTTATATTACTTTCTTAGTAGCACTAACATTTACCGAGATACCCTACAAAAGTGTCGAAAATGGGACATCCTGTACATTAGGATTTATTATAATCATATATATATATATATATATATATATATATATATATATATATATATATATATATATATATATATATATATAATATATATATATATATATATATATATATATATATATATATATATATATATATATATATATATATATATATATATATATATATATAATATATATATATATATATATTAATAAGCTTAAATAAATCGATTTTAATTCAACTTTATACTTGCATAATAATAAGAATTACATTCTTACTAAAATTATATAACGCAGAATAAAAAATAAACAAGACAAGAAATAACCAATAAAATAAAATTTTATTGAGAGTTTACCCTAAGCGATGATCTTTTATTAAGATTTATCGAAGTGATTAACGAAATAAATGTTGACCAATTAAGAAAATTTTTATCTTATTCGATGGTTATACCGAATTTTTCTTAAGTAATAACGTGTGTTGTATAAGAACATATAACTTGCTATACTGTTTTTGTTGTAAACTGTAGAATTAAGACGTAATGAATGATAAAAGTAATAAAATTCTGGAGATGAGTATGATTTTCTGTAAAAAAAAAGTAGGTATTTTATTTAAAAGATTTTTGGGACAGTAACTATTTAAACAATAAAATCAGGTTTTACGGTCTAGCTATACTAGCAATGAAGAAGCGAACAATTGGGGCAGCTCGGGGCCTCTGCAGATGGACTTTATAGGGATGCATAAGAGTGGCACTCCATGTGGCTTAATTAGAGTTTACTAGCAGAAAAATAATATTGGCATTTTTCTTGTAGCAGAAGCTGTAAAAATACCTATAAAACAGTGATAGATTTCTAGAGCTTATGAGCGGAAAAAAAGGAAACTTTTTTAAAAAAGTTGGATCATTATTAAGGGTGAACAACTATTCTTTGGTTGGACTAAGAAAGAATTGTGGGAGACGTGATTGCCCTGATATGGGAACAATGTTTCAAAGAGAATCTGATTTGGGATAAATTTAGGACATGTTATGCAGATTAACTAGGAGATATACTTTCTGGCTGAGAGCAGCCTAAGCTTTTTTTGAAGCTGCTGTGGCTATGGATATATTGTGTTTATGCCAGTTAAAGTTGTTCTTAAAAATAACTTATTATTTTGCGGACTTGGGCTCCTCGTAGGTAAAGGACGACTATTGGCAGATTTTTTTCGCCACCGGGAATAGCATTATGTTTTGGGGCTAATCCCTGTTACCGAAGTTTTGAGAAAAAATTCTAGGTGTTTCGCAGAAATATGGATGCCGTATATCAAGTGATCCTTGGAATTTACAGTTGCTATCGTTCGGCCATTTTGATAAATATGTCATATTTGTTAGAATTTATTTCTCAATGGCATACAAGCTATTTATAAACTGGTTGGGCAAATGCCCAAAAAAGAAATAGTAAGGATTTTTCAAGGCGAAAATATTTTAAAATCCACCATATATCGAACAGTTTGGGTATGTAAAGAAGGAATCCCATGTATAAACCTTCCGAAAAGTGGTCGACCACTGAAGTTATTTGATGCCCAGCATATGTTGCGAGTCACAGAAAAAAACGGACCTTTAGCGGCAATAAATTAACTTATTTTTGTATAGAAATGATTGAGTTAATAATATAATAAGTTTAATTGAATAGAAACAAGTAGTTTCAATTTTTTTCTCAAAACTTATGTAACAGGGGTTGGACAACATTTTTAGTTTTCTAATCCAATATCAATTTAAGATCCTGCAAAAAGGTATATTGACGCCTTCATGTCATATTGATTTAAGGTCCCAATGTGCAGAAGAAAACAACAGGAGGGCTTATAAAAACAAGCGGATCTGCATAATAAAAGATAGCCAGACATCACTAGGGGTACTAACAAACCTCAAGGTAACGTCCAAGCTGACATTGGAATGCCAAAAGGGACTGGTAGTCCTGCGGCCAGATTCCGTACAATATAGATTTATACATCTAGATATCTACAATCGACATCTGTGCCCAATAGCGATAATTGCTTTCGTTAGTATTCCGTGCTACTATCGACTACACTTCGGACATTTCCGGCAATGTACTATTCATACGGAAAACATTTGGTGATTTCTAGTTACTTTTTATCTTAAGTTTTGTCAGCTGTCATTTTGGCTTTGGCATTTTGGGTGTAAATTTAAATTGTGTGATAAAATTAGTTTGGTTCTTTGGATTAAAAGAGAAAGGTAAATTAAAGGAATTGGTAAATTGAGATTAGAATATTATGCTGCCGATTAATCAATTAAACATACTAGCAGCCCAAGAGAAGGAAAGATTGGAAGAACTTCGATTTGAAAATTTAAACAGGAGGATTATGAGGAAGGAAAGTGATCTCTTTTCCATTAAAGATACAAGATTTATTAAATTATTTAAGCTAAAGAAAGATATCTCACTATATACTCAACGGAATCACACTAGAATTACAGAATAAAAAAAGGCTTCGCTCGCGATGATTATGGTTAATAAAATATTAATAAATAATAATATTTAGGTTATGTTAACAAATACATGTCAATCTTGTCAATTTAAATAGAAAACGACATGTCAATAGGCCACGCTTTGTAGCGAGATTTGTTGTGGACTTCAAGCGATAATTTTTGAGAGCAGAATGCGGGTGGTATAGAAAGGAGTCGATTAATAGATTTATGTTTTACCTATCTATTATTGATCTATAATACCTTAGAAACGGAATATGTTATGATAGCAATAATACCTGCTATCACACCTAGGGCATTATAAGCGGGCATTATGATAATGCCCGCTTATAATGCCCTAATGCGCTAATCTGGAAATTTTATTGCTTATCCAATTTTATTTCTCTCACAATAAAGATCAAGTTTATACAAAAAATAATTTTTCTTTATACAATACTAAAAAATTAAACTTTATTTCCAAAATAAAAATTACAATTTTGAAATGTCCCGGAAAATGTAGCTGATCCCACTATAGAATGGGCGGTGTTTTTTGTGATGGTAGCAGTGGTGGTAGCACTAACGCTATTTTGTATAGAAGAACAGTCCATTAAAGAATTTTCAATAGTCGGTACGGAATTAACCTCGGAATTAACTGAATTGGCAATCATTTTGGCTACTTTGTTTTTGGATGAAATACTTTCTTCTATATATCCTTCAGCTACTGAAGAGCTTTTCCATTTCCCATGTTGTTTTAGCGTTTCAAACGAAGCACCTGCCTTAACAAGTAAAGTTGACGATGTGAGACGCAAACAGTGGCCGGTGTAAGCTTCTGCATTATCCAGTTTTAAAAATTTTGCGATCAATGTTGGGACGCTTCCTATGGTATTTTTTCCAATGGGTTGTACTGTACATCGACCCTTTCTATAGGTAAGAAGGAATCTTCGCTCCTTTATTCCAGCTGGTCTTAATGTTGTGTACTTTTTTATTAAATTTAAAGCGCCTAAATCTTCTTCAATGATAGTAAAACTTTTGAAGTTAGAAGTTTTAGTTTCTGGTACAACTTTATAACCAAGACTGTTCCTATATCTTCAATGATATCAATGGTCATTTTGACCAACTCATCTCGTCTTAAACCTCCAAAAACACCCATTACCAATATGACTTTGTGTACCAAGTAGATATCATCTTCTTAATAAATTTTAATATTTGTTCTCCTTCCAAAACTTTAGACTTCTTCGGGACGTATCCTTTCGACTTAACTTTTAAAAGATATGAGACGATGGTATTGCGAAATGTCTATATTTTCATAGACCATCAACGTAGACCTTAGGGTGGAATACTTGGTCCAGAGAGAGTTCGGACTGTATTTTTCCGACTAAAAATAATAAAGTTTGTTAAACATATGTATTAAAATAAAATCAATAACTTACCAGTTCCTGGAAATATGCCATTAAAACGTTTTCGGTTATTTGAAGAATTGCGTTCGCATCTTTCCAAATACCAAATATGCCATACTTCCGATCATACTGTTGCCTTGATTTAACTGGCAAAAGATTTCGGTCGCTTTTATGGCCTTTTCTCTTATATTTTGTGGAATTTCTTCCATTTTGAGCAAATCGTTAAATAAAAAATGCCAACTGACTAACTGACAGAAACATCAAAGTCAAACTTAACACCAGTCATTATCTACTTACGTATACAGGTACAGGTGCAACTTATTTTTTATATTGCGAATAAATAATGTAATTAGTCATTGAAAAACTCTTTTTTGGGTAATACATAAAGCATTGTATGCACCACGGGCTTTACTGGACTATAATGCCCATCAGGTCGAAATCTAGCCCTCGGGCCTATTTCGACCTTCAGGGCATTATAGTCCCAGTAACGCCCTTGATACATAAATAGCTATTATATAATGCACGGAATCCAGCTGCTGGAAAACACAACAGGGTAACTCTCCTATTGGCACTGGGACCTTCGGGAATAGAAGGCAGCAAAAAAGCGGATAAGCTAGCGAGACAGGGATCATCCACACCATAATTTGGACGAAAACCTTCAATTGAAGTGACCAAAACACAGCACGAGGGCAAAGTAGGGAATGGATCCAAAACAAACACGAGAAATACTGGTCCAGCATCAGTAGAATAAAACATGAAAAAGGCTTCATAAAGGGCCCATTCGGAAGAACGAAGGAAGAACTACTCAGACAAAGTAGAAAAATATTTCACAAAACAGTAGGGCTGCTAACAGGGCACGATAACCTAAAAGGGCACCTACACAAGATAGGCTCATACCACGGGATTTTCAGTTGCAGAATGTGTGATAAGGGGAAATACAGACTTGTAGAAAAGCAGGACTAGTAGGAGGATTGCTATAAAAGAAATGAGAGATTGGGCACAAAAAGTTCAGGAAGCTGCGCTGCCTTCGGTAGTAGATCAAGACGGCTCCCAGGAAAAAAAAGGTCTTACAAAAAAGATATTTGCATTACCATGCTTGTTTTACCAATTAGGTGTAGAGACTTGTTTTAAAAACTGAATGTTAGGGTTAAGGGGCTCTGCAAAACCGTAAATGATATGTCGTGAGAATAAATATGTTAAGAAGAAATCGAGTTAGTGATAGTACTGAGCCCTGGGGTTCCTTAGTATTAATTAGGTAAAAATTAGAAAACTGTAATTTACATTATTTGTTCTCTATTTTATGAAGATTTTTTTAAAATATTTTTTTAAATGATAACCCTAAGAACAACATCCCGGCCTATATAATTTTTTTATTGTACAGAACAAAGATATTTTTGTTTTGTTATTTTTCATCAAAGTAAACAAATGTGACATTTACTTTAATTCGTAAATCTAAACCCGTATTATAGTAATAAATTTGTGGAGTGCTTAAATGACAAGGGCAACATGTAAATCATTACATGATGGAAATATAACTACTTTATTCATTCTATTTTGAAAAAGCAATCAATCTAATGACAATTGTACAAAACAGAATTGTATTATATATGCTCAAACCTAATGGATCGTAGGTTTAGCAACATAACAATGATTTAAATAATGTTGATGTAGAGCTTTAACACATACTTAATTATTTTTCGGTAACAATTTATATTCTCCCAAATGTTTAACAAATTGGTAATTTTTCATCTGTTTAGATTAGTGTCATGATTTATATTGTATAAAATCATTTCTACTACTTTAACATAATTTTTGTTAATATTTCAGGGTCAACTTATAATGCGCCAAATTGTAATTTATTGGTTTTTACATGATTTAGTATAACGACCGTGGTCTATATGTGGGTGTGTAAAATTTGTATAAAATTATTAAACTTGTTGTTTTTCTTTCTAGATGACACATCGAGGTACATAAATGTTGTGGGTACATAACAAGATTTTAATTTCGGTATAATTAAATTCAAACTTGGGGGTAAATTTAGCACATACTTTTTTATCCTGAATTTTTTTGTGTCATAATTCTGCCGCTACCTGTGTGTAAATTAGGTTAAAGAGTTTATATGGGGTAACAAAATTTTAAATTAATTCCTATACTTTAGGAAACATCTTAAGAGTGCATTTACGCTACACCTTAGGGGTCGGGCGAAAGGACGCGGAGATGGTGAGCGGAGACTAACAAACTCAACTACCACAATTTTCGTATAGCCGCATTAAAAATATTATATTTTATTTGGGTTCTTCCAAATTCGGTGTATCGATGCGATGTTGTTTCCGATTGCAAGCCTACAGGAGATAACGTTTTTCGGTAACTATTTTTCACTTAAATGACATAAATTATACACCATTTTAAAGGTAAGAAAATAATCTATGCCTATGCTGTAACGGATTTTTTAAATATGAGTCGAGTTAAGAGAAAATAGTAAGATACTATTTTCATAACCCATTTTAGGTTGACTTTCACTTAAGGAAATGTTAAAACTAAATCCAAATTTAAAAAACTGTTACAGCAGAAACCTAGATTTAAGTGTTGGCTTTTATATAGCTTTTGAAAATTATCGATAACTTATACCGTTTTTGAGAAAAACATTATGCCCCGAACCCCAAATGGGATCCAATTTTCGCGGCGCGAATGGACTCTGAAATACACAAACAAAGATTAAATATAATAGTTCACATATATGCAGTAATAAAAGTCTATTTTAGATGAAATAAATTTCTCTTATTTTTACCACCATTTAATTGGGATAATATTAAATTATTATTCTTACAGCCAGGGTATTGTTCTATGTACAGCGGGTAAATTATTTTATAAACTGGCATATTTTTGTCCTATTATATAAGTTAAATAAAAATTTTAAGACAATTATATCTAAGTAAAAGAATTAAATTATTACCTAGCCTATAAAAGCTTTACCAAAGGCTTAAAAATATTTTGAGACCGCCTATTTAAAAAAGTAATAAATAAGATATTTAAAAATATTTACGTTTCAAATGATAATTATACCACAACACTGTTAAAAATAGATATAAAGGAAAATAGATAAAAATCCTGAGAAATAAGTTAAAAAGGTACAAAAGAAAAAGAAATTTAATAATGTAAATGTGTAGGTAACATTTTTATAAGAATAAATAAGTGGCGCTGATGCCAGATTTAAGTCTACATATAATTTTTTAAGTAAAATTGACTGCTTTTTAATTATAAAAAAACTTTAATAAATAAGGAAACGTTACTTTAATAGAATTCGGTGTTTGAACCTGCATGTAGTTAAAAAACTATTTTTATACATTTTTGAAAGAAAAGGGTAGATTATATTTGCGAAACCGTAACATTACTCCGGTCAATCCAGACATTCAAAGGTACATAAATTTACATAAAGCTAAAAGTAAGTTAAACTGTCCAAAACATAATAAAAAATAACATTTAAGAATTCCCTATCGTTCCGGTACGTAGAAAAAAATTGTCTCGATGTCAAAGGTTAAAAATTGGGTTTTTTTGCGATTTTTTCAAAACCGTTAGTTTCATCTTAAAATTACCCTTAAGAAAAATTGTAGGTCATAAAATTATCTATAAAAAATGGATAATAATTTTTTGCCTAAAAGTCACCGTTCCTGAGATATAACGATTCAACAAGTTGTAAGCGTCATTGTATGCAGTACGTCACGTATATACATCTCTGTAGCTGTAATATAAGTAAAAATATTTTCTATCGGTGATTGTAACTTTTATTTAAAATATAAAATATACATAAGCATAACTATGAAAATTTCAGGTACTGTAACCTTGAGACAACATCTCTCCCTCTGTTACATTTGTGCGTTGCTAGGGTACGGGTATATAACCAAATTTAAGTGTGGCTTGGTTATCAGCTAGACCCAAAAGATGGGGTCGGAAGTTGGTCGATAATACATAAGAACCAATTTAGACTTTACTTCCACGGCGCCGGAAAACTGCCAAACACAATTTTTTGCACTGTAAATGTGGTTGCAAAAAAGTTGGACTGTTTGTTCTCTGCATGCACGAATTGGTCAAGACTGTCGTTTTTTTGAATGCACGAATTGTATAGATACATCTGCGATACATCGCTATTAACGCAATTCACTTACACCAACAAGAGATGAGTGAAGAGAGATCAAAGAAAGAGAAGAAGAAGAAAGAAGAAGAAGAAGAAAAGAAGATCAAGAAGAAGAACAGCAAAAAAAGTAATTGAAGATTATGAATCGGACGAATAAATTTTTCTACTGTTTTTAATTTCCATCGCTTTTATCAATTTCAAGCCCTTGCGAATATCTGTTATTATGCAATAGTTTCAATTAACAGAATCACAGCAGACCTGTGAAATAGGTCTACTGGAAAAACTACGTTAAAAAAAAAGAACACTACCTCAGAAGTGGCGTGGAAACGTGTGCATACATTGACACTTACAACTTTTTGAATCGTTATATCTCAGGAACGGTGGTTTTAGGAAAAAAAAATTATACCTTTTTTATAGACAATTTTATGATCTACAAAAAATGTTAAAGGTAATTGCGATAAAACTTACCGTTTTAAAAGAAAATCGCGAAAACCCCATTTTTTGACCCCTGACCTCATTTTTTTCACGTACCGGAACGATGGGAAATTTTAAAATGTTATTTTTAATTATATTTTAAACAAATCTACTCACTTTCAGCTTGATGTAAGTTTATGTACCTTCTCTTATTTTTGGTCTAATTTGACCGGACTACATTTTAGTTTTTCAAAGTATCTTTTAACATAAAAAGGATAAAATTGCGCCACGAGGTTATTAGGTTACCAACAAAATTGTCCAGATCTGTCTCCATTTCCAAGATCGCCATATACCCTTTGCCCGTCTGGAAAATATTCATTCTCAATCATAAAATTTTGGCGAACCACTGAAAATCCTACGGTTCAACCGCGGTACTAATTGTTTTAAATGACAGGACCTTGTGATAATTTTGACATAAATTATATAAATAAAACGTCATAACAAAAATCAACCATACCCGCCTTAATCAGTGGTAAATTCCAGTTATTTTTGGGAATACTTGGTCCAACGCCTTCAATTTATGCCCAAAAAAAACTTTGTTTTACTCCCTTTTGAAACAGTTTTTTTCCCTAATTGTTTAAAGGGGAAGTTTTAATTAAAATTTGATGTCTTTTAAATTAACATGGTACATATTTTAAAACTAAACAAAGTAAATGTAACAACGGCGCCAAGTTCTTAACCTATACTACAAGCCATTAAACTGAAGCTAATAAATTTCTCTTATTTACTGATGCCGACGCTTACGCAATGAATACATCATCCTTTACGACTGAAGAGAATGACCTTGCACCGCGTGTTTTACTTTGGCCCCTTTTTGCTCGACTCGACAGGTATATTCTCAAGTATTTGTCGAAAAAGACTTTTAAATTTAACAAATATATTTATAGATTGTATATCTAAAAAGTTTTAATTTAATTTTTAATATCTCTTAGGCCTGGTACTTTCATTACCGGATAACTTTATTTCCGGATAATTTCCATGGTTACAATTGTCCACAATTGTTATTATGAAAATTATTCGGAGAATAATTTTTTATCCTTAATAATTAACCATCAAAGTATTTCTATTCCATGGGTTTGCCTTAAATAAAAGACACCAATGTCATTTTAAAAACAAATGAAATTTTTTGACTGTTAAGATGTGTTGTTACTATTATTACTGTCATTTTTGATTTAGGGGTTATACATTTAGGGGGCCCCAAAAAAATCGATTTTTTAAAAATATTTTCTGATGAGACCTTTAAATCCATTAAAAAAATAATTTGTTTATTATGGAACTTAAAACTGCATTTAAGTATATTTATTTGAAAAATTAATTATTTTAAAACCTGCTATAGCTTATCTTAGGGAGCACCTCTAAAAGGTGTCTTGCGGTGAGCATCATATTTCTGGACTGGAATATTTTTGTAATATAATGTATTGCCTTGTGATTAATCAAGGAATAAGCAAAGTAATTATTTTTGACAAAATGCCGGTTTAAAAAAAAAGAAACGATTTTTGACGAAAATTTAAGCTTAAATGGTTTATAGAAGGAAAATCTTATGGTGAAAAAAACCCCCGGGTTAAGTACAAAAACATATACTTAAAAATTTGCGCTAAAATTTGAGTCTGATTATTAACGGTTTGAAAGACGCGTTTAAAGTTTAAAAGAAATTATATAAGAATATTTGTCGGATTGACCGAAAATTTTATGTTGTGTTCGACGTTATTGTTTTACATTTAAAAGGGGGAAAGGGTCATGTTTGCCAAAACCAATTTTTTAAATAAATTTTTAAATTTTAAAACAAATAGAATTAGTTACCTAAAATTCCTCTTTTCTAAGATTATTGGAACAAACTTATTAACAAATTAAAAAATTAAAAAGTGAATTTTTTTTTGGGGGAATGATCCTTAGAATACTGCTCCAAATTGGTAGTTCCCAATTGGGCTGATGGTTATGCTAAATGAATAGTTAGATGGCTTTAAAACAGATGAAAAAAAATAGTTAGTAGTCGAGCGTAGTAAGTTAGTCACGATGCGATGACCCAAAACATCATCTTTTTGTAAAGAATAAGCAAAAATAAATAAAGTATTTGGAAAAGTATTAAATTATTGTTGTTTGGGTTTTACCAGGTTTATACAGGGTGTATCGGGGGAAAGGAAAATATTTTGGAAACATGTTCAGAAGGTCAAAATAGAAAAATTAACCCTTATGTTTAATCCGATTCTTAACCGTCCCCGAAATAATCGGTTCAAAATTTTTGTAAAGTTTTGGAGTAATTAAAGTTTTGTATTTCTAACTCCAGTTTGATATTTACTTCCCAATACCTAATTTAATTGACTGGTAGTTTGACAAGCATGGTGGTCAGTTTGATTGATTCTGAGCTTTCGACTCAAAAAGATAAAGGTTCCATCAAATGCCTCACACATTCACCCATTGGAAGTTTTTGCTGAATGATATTGTGTATGGTTTCTGAGTAGCCATTACGTGCTATTGATTGATGTCGTTTTCCAAATCGAAGAGTTCCTTATCGAAAAGTTTTTTTAAAAAATTTTTTTTCGAATGCCCAGGAAGGATTAAATTTTTAATTTGGGCCCGGATGAACCCCGGGGTTAGTAAGAGGGGGATTACGAAAAAAACTTTGATTATAATTACATGTGGGCGTTTGGAAGACGCTTAGAAAAAATGGTTTAAAGCCTTTCCATGTTCAACCGGTTTATCTCTTAAAGAAAGTGATTATGGCTTAAGGGTTCAATTTTGTGAATGGATCCAACAAAATCGAGGCCTACATAAATACATTTTATTTTGGGCGATGGAATCAATAACTGTCACAATGAACACGGTGGTCAATAAAAATCTTCATGCCACGTTTAAACTAAACTTTCAAATCGATTCAGTATTAATGTGTGGTGTGGAATGCTCAACGACTACTTATTTGGTCCTTTCGTATTGAATGAGCGTCTTACTGGAGATGGATATTTACGGTTTCTGAAAGACCATTTAAACACATGTTTGATGATTGTTTGACACCGAATGTTCATTTTGCACGATGGAGCTCCGCCTCATTTTAGTCGCCGAATGCGTAATTTCTTGAATAATCGTTTTCGTGATCGTTGGATTGGCAGAGGAGGACCTCAAGCTTGGCCACCAAGGTCACCAGACCCAAAAACCCCAGTGGAGTTTTGTTGTTAGTAGTATTTGTTTGTGTTGCTTTGAAATAAAAAATAGTTAAAAAAAAAACTTAAGCACCGAATATATATATATATATATACATATGTTGTGTTGCTTTGTGTTACTTTTGAAATAAAAAATAGTTCTTCATGTGGCCAAATGATGAATATGTCATCGACGTAGCGTTTCCACAGAGTGGAGTTTTTATGTTGGTTTCTTAAGGGCTTCTGTCTCAAAATGACACCATATATAAGTTGGCAATGACTGGTGATAGTGAGGAACCCATAGGTGCGCCATCCATTGCCGGTAGTAATGGTCATCGTAGGAGAAATATGTGTTTTTAGACAGTGTTCTGATAGTTCGATGACATGAGTGTGGAAAATCTTCATTCATGACGTCTGATTACGGGCCTCATCGACAGGTATGCTTGGATATAGAGATTTGATGTCCAGACTGGCAGGATGTCATTTTTCCATGTAGTTCTATTTCCTGAAGTATGGTAACTAGGTGAATTACAGGTTTTTTAAAAAGGAATCGTCTGCAGTTTCGCTCGCTGGTTGCATGATTTGGGCCAGGTATTTTTCAAGTTGTTGGGTGGGTGAATCAAGCTGCACTCACTGGGTCTAATCGATTGCTCCACTCTTTATGTATTTTTGGAAGTCCGCAGAGTTTGGGGCATCTGCTGGATTTTTCTCGTGGAATAATGCGTTTTTCTATTTCCCTGCCAAGGTTTGCCTTCTTGATCTTTTTACTTTTGTTGTTTTTTTCGAGATATGTTGTTGGGTCCTAACAACATTTGTATCTTTTCTATCCTGAAGGGATTTCTGTCATCTTGTTTTTGTAGTCTTCGGTGTTCATAACAACTGTTATGTTTCCTTTATCTGCTGGAAGTATGGTGATGTCCGGGTTGTTTGAGGTTGTTCGGAAGCTGTTCTGATCTCCATATTGGGTCTTGGTGGTTTGCCGGTTCTGAGGACGCGGGCTACTTCTTGTCTTATTATTTCGGCTTCTTCTTCTGATTTTGGTGTAGTGTTGCTTCAATGTTCGAAATAATGTTCTCCATTTTAGCATGTTCTTTGGAGTAATTGCGTTATGCACTACCTTATCGATATCTAATGGTTTGGTTTTGTGGATGCGTCTTGTTTTTGTAACGAGCGAATTTCTTCTTTTGCTTCTCAGTTTTCTGGTCTGTGTCGGTTTCTCTTCTTTCCATGATGATGTTTTGTCAACGGTGTCCCAGAGTAGTGGGTGGAGTTGCGTACTTAAGTGTGTGTATGTAGCTCGTAGACGATTTTCTCCGTTTCTGCAAGTTGTCTTCGTTTTTCTCGGATCTGTTCTCTGGAGGGCTTTGCTGGTTTTTTCTCAAGATTAAATCCGTCTTTTTGATTTTCAGGTGATATGACAATTTTTTGCAGGTAGGAAGTATGTTGTTATCTCGACATCTCATTAGAAAGGTAATATCGCAACGTAGAGTTGATACTTTGGACCTTAAAGTTTCGAAGCGTCTGGACTGTTTGAAAGTCTCCTCCCCGTAGAGGTGTTCAATGTTGTAACGTAGGTTTTCACGGATGGTAGAATGTACATTTATATTTTCCCGGTTTTCAATCCGTTTGTCAGTAGATAGATTTTCACGACGTTTCGCCAACATCTCAGTTGACATTTTCAAGTGATGCTTCCTGGGTGGCTGCTCGACTTGGAATGAGTCGCTGGTCCTTCAGATGTCCTTTTATACGGTTGCGCAGGTTGTACCTTGGTTCCAGTTCATTGAAGTTTGTCATGCTTCGTTGGAGTTTGTTGAGTCGTTGCCGGGTGTAGATGGTTTGTTGTCTTTGGCCTGTTTTGTTTTTTAAGTAAAGTTTTCCATGGTCTAAAGAGATGTTTTGTTGCATCGTCTCTCTTGTTCAGGTTGTTTTTGTGTTTTCCTATTTCAAGTGCTTCTCTAATTAGTCGTGTTCTATGATGTTTTATTGCAGCGATTTGTTTTGTGTCTTGAAAGTTAATGGCGTGTCCAGTCTCTTGGTGATGTTGGAACAATGCTGATGTTGTTTGTTTGTTCTTTACACTATTCTTGTGTTCTTGGACTCTGGTGAATTCTTCTGTTTGTCACCTTTGATATATTTCTTGTCGCAGTCTCTGCAGGGTATGCTGTACACTCCTTGGTTTTCTAAGGGTATCTTGTCTTTCGGGTTGCCTAGTATGTTGTGGATTGTTGTTTGAGGTTTGTAGCTTGTGCATATGTCATGTTTTCTCCGGGATTCTTCCGATTGCGTCTGTTACACCTTTAATGTATGGTAAAGTTGCTTTTGGTTTAGATACATCTTCGATCTACGATGACCATTACTACCGGCAAATGGATGGCGCACCTATGGGTTCCTCACTATCACCAGTCATTGCCAACTTATATATGAAATATTTTGAGACGAAGCCCTTAAGAAAACCAAGCATAAAACCCACTCTGTGGAAACCTTTACGTCGATGACATATTCATCATTTGTACATGGAAGAACAAATCTGGACCACTTCCTAGAAAGAACTGAATAGATCACCCTCGCATCCAGTTTACACTAGAAGTCGAAGAAAACAGGAGTCTACCATTCCTCGATCTCCTTATAACCAGAAAAGAAGATCTTACAATTGATTACACAGTCTACAGAAAACCCACACACACGAACAGATATCTAAATGCCGATTCCCACCACCATCCATCACAGCTACAGTCAGTCGCCAATACCCTCATCACCAGATCCATACGTCTAACCAATCCCACAAACCGGCAAGAAGAACTTAACAAAATTACCACAGCCCTAAGACAAAACAACTACAAGGAACACAACATTAGAAAAGCTTTAAAACATAATTCAAATACAACAGCAAAGGACAAGGAAGATACATCTAAACCAAAAGCAACTTTACCATACATTAAAGGTGTAACAGACGTAATCGGAAGAATAACATTTTATTTATATATATATATATATATATATATATATATATATATATATATATATATATATATATATATATATATATATATATATATATATATATATAGATATATATATATATATATATATATATATATATATATATATATATATATATATATATATATATATATATATAAAGATGTTATCAAAATCTCTGGTCTTGTAAAAAAAACGATACAATTAGTTGTGGCTCTCTTCCGAATATTTAGTACCTTTAAGCAGACAGAACCACTGTAACTTCTACACATAAATTATAGAATTGCTGTCTGTCCTTTTTTAATCAACCTTTATATCTATCTATTCATATCTTTCTATAATCTTCCAATTTGATTGTTTTCTATGAAATAATGCAATGTGTTAAGCACTTAAAACAAATATTTAATTTTATTTTAAACTATCCCATCACTAATGTTGGTTGGACGAATGAAAGAGATCGGCAAAATACATATGTTTCTAAGATTTTTTTCACCAATGAACTATAATTTTTTACCAATTGTAGTAAAACAAATGATATATAATATGAAATAATAAACCATGTTAAATATTAAAAAAGTATTTTTGTGTCAGTACAATCCATATCAAAAAAAAATATGGCTCACAAATCTGTTTGCTGGCGCTGATTCTGCACACCGAGCCATATGAGGTATGATGTATGGTTCCTATAAAAAGATAAAATTGAAACTAAACAAGGTTATTTCTTACCACTCTTAAAGTTTATGTAAAATGAAAGATTATACCATAATAAGTCTTATAAAATTATTTCCAGGTGGCTACAGTAAGAAGAAATTATTGTTAAATTTATTTTAATAATACCACGCATGGTTCAATTACATTCGATGATTTTCCGGGAATAATTTAACCCCTTGTGATATTACCAGTAAAAATAAATATATTTTGTATTTAATTTTTAGGTAGTCATTTGGCATAAGTAGAATGTGTAATGTACATTTAATTAGTTAAAAAGTACCGTGGGGGTGGTCTTACACCACCTTCAGCCCTAGTGACAACACTAACCATAAACCTTAATGGTTGATAGTTTAGAGGTGGTAGTTTCTTGTGTAGCATTTTTTGTCGCACTACCGAAATGTCTAAAAATGTTGTAAATTTTGTAAATTTTATGTTATGGTACTTGGACATCTTTGACAGAACTGAGGTAAACATTTACAAACCTATCACCCACCGCACATATTACTAAGCTTTTGTGTGATATGCTAAGACATTAAAAACATAATATACATAACCAGTGTTGTAAAAAATACTTTTAAACATTAGTTATAAATGCATTACAAAATTAGCAAAATCTTATGTAAAAATAAATTTGTAAAATATTTATTAATAGGTGTTTTTTTTTAATTTATTTATTACCTATTTTAAAATGGATATCATAAAATTAATGGTTGTTTCTTATCTAAAAAGGAAAAAAAGCAGCATATTTCATATATTAAAATCACTTATATTAAACTTCCCAAAAATGGTTTTGGGTAATTTAGGATAAATTAAATTAATGTGTTTTATTTTCATTTAATTGGGTAAGATTTGGACAATTTATTCCAATTCTAAGCCGCTCCGATTAAATAAAAGTACGCTACTTAAAATATTACACTACTTTTGTCGAAATCATTAAAAAGTATTTTCTCATCATATTAGGAAATGTTGTTAAACATTAAATAAATTACACTCTCTTTTAATGTAAAAAATATTGAAATATTAATAATTTTGTAAATTATTTTTCACTATATACCGGGTGACAACGAAATAAAACAGCCAAGTTTTTTATTTTCTTAAATAAAAACATATCGCTTCCAAAGGACATGGCACACTTCTTATGGATTTGAGTCACCGACAGATTTTTTTGAAATTTTAGTATTTTATTTTGTAAGTCCAAATAAGCATTTTCTTTCATTGCGCCAACCTTGTAGCTATACAGGGTGATACCATAAAATAAAGCCAAAAATTCTTTAAAATATTTATTTTATTTATTACAAAATACTGTCTGTTACCCTAGACTGAAAAAATTGGGTATTTTTTATATAAAAAGAATACATATTCAATACAAAGTACTTTTTTATCGTATACTATGGTTTTTATCTGTCATGTCCTATAGGGTGCACGATTTATTAATGAACCCACAAATATAGAGTCCAATAGGCCTAAATATAATATATTATGTCAGTTATTATTATAATCTATACGAATTTCGTAACTAGGCGTTAACTCATTTAAATATACAGCGTGTCCCCCCAAAAAAGTCATTTTTAGATACTGGGTGAACCAAAATAATATGGCGGTTTTATTTATATTTTTTTCCAGTCATACTGAAACCGCTGTTGTAAAAAATATTTTTTTACCGATCTACCCAAGAGGTATACTTTATTTAAAGCAGGTCTAATTGTAGCACCTGATGGATACATCGTGGATGTGCAAAGTTCATATTTTTCGGATATAAGAAATAATGATGCAGCTATTATTTGTAATGAGATGCAACAGGACCGCGAAAATATTCGTCAATGGGTACACGATGGCGATGTATTTGTTGTGAACAGAGGTTATAGAGACGCTGTTGAGTTTTTAGAAAATCTTAATTTAGACGTGGAGATGCTACTTACCCTTGCACGAAATCAAAGGCAGTTTACAACTGAGCAGGCAAATATGGTACGAAAAATTACAAAAACAAGATGGATAGTGGAGACACGGAATGGACACCTAAAAGTATTTAATTAAGCTAAACAGTGGCCTTAGTTTGATTCAAATAAATAATACTATTAAGTACAACATTATTGTTATGAGTTACTAATAAAAATATGTTCCTCTACAAACAGTATTCAACTTGTTACTGTTTGAAGTTTACCATAGAGTTTATTTTTGTTTTAAAATGATTAAGGGTCACCTTAAAACCCGTAATCTGTATTTTTACCATAAGATAATATGCATAAATTATTATTCATGTTTGTATTAAATTGCGACATTTTACGTAATACTAAGTCTCTTTTCGAAACTTTTGTTTACATCACCCAGTATGTTTATAGTGTAGATCGGTAAAAAAAACTTTTTACAACAGCGGTTTCAGTATGACTGGAAAAAAAATATAAATAAAACCGACATATAATTTTGGTTCACCCAGTACCTAAAAATGACTTTTTTGGAGGGACACGCTGTTTATATAAATAAGTTACTGCCAAGCTACGAAATTCATATAGGTTATAATAATAACTGACATAATATATTATATTTAGGCCTACTGGACTGTATATTTGTTGGTTTATTAATAAATCGTGCACCCTGTAGGAGATGACAGATAAAAACTCTGTACACGATAAAAAAAGTACTTTGTATGTAATATATATTCTTTTTATCTAAAAAATGCCTTATTTTATCATTCTAGGGTAACAGACAGTATTTTGACAGTGACTTAAATCCATAAGAAGTGTGCCATGTCCTTTTAAGCTACAATATTGTATCATCCAATGCCGATTTTTTGTATTTATTATCTGCTTTCTACTTTCAGTTTAACCAGAACTAGCTTAAGCATTGATATTTTAAATGGAATACCCTGAATATTTTTAAGATGTGTAATAAATCTATTAACTTGAAGTAAAAAGGGGTTCTTTACCTCAAGCATTTTTTTTATCTGCCCACGCGCACTTTTTAGTTTTTAAAAATTAACGCATGTTTTGTTTCATGCAAGAAGAAGGGCTCAATTTTTTTTTGCAGCTGCCAGACTATTTTGGAAAATATTTTAATGATTTTTAATGACATCAAACCTAAAAACTTTTGACAGTTTAACCTAAAAAGCATGGTTTGGTTAAAATTTCTTAGATAACTGAAAAATGCATTGGCGCACTCATTTTGTATTTAGGAATTTGAGAAACAATTAAATAGATTGTTTACAAATTTAAGTAAGACAGTAAGCTTTATTGTCAAAACAAATTGGGAAAATAAATTTCATAAAGAATATATTTATTCTAAGCTAAAGGTATCTTTAAAAAAATCTTATTAAAAATAATAATAAACAGTAAAAAAAAATCATCAAATAATGACCTTAAAAACAGTTATTTTTACCAGGATGTAAACTTTACGATTTTGTGTTTTTTTTTGTTATAAAGGCAAGTATTTTATTTGTTATTAGTTTAAGCTAAACATCTGTAAATGTATTAACATTTTACAAAACAATATTTTTGGGCTCTTATTCCAAAACAAACAGATAAAGGATTCATTGATTTTTTTTTTGAAATTATTTGTCTTTGTACGTAAAATATGAAACAAATCACTAAAATTTGCTAACCTTAAATTGATGCATTTTATTAACGAAAAATTTGAAAAATACTCCTTTTTTATTTTCAAAATAAAAATTAACACCAAACCTTTTTTTTAAATTTTTCTTAAAAGATTTGATAGTCCGCTGATAAATGGAATAAAATTAAAAAAATGTCAATATCTCCTTTTTGGTTTATTATGGCCAAAAATGGGTGAAGCCCCACAAATGCACAATTACCCAAAATGCTCTTTTAGGATATGCTAACGAGCCACGTTCATTTCATTGTGGAAAAGTAACTGATAACCATAAATAAGATTTGTTTAAAGAAATCCAAAAATAAAAGACGATTAATAGTATATTGTGCAACAAGTGAGAAAATCATTTCCCACGAGTGAGTTTGAGGCACATTTCCCACTCGCAAATTAGCGAGTAGGAAATGTGTTTTTCTTACATGTTGCACATTATACTTTTTCTACGACCATTTCTTTTATAGCGCTATTTGCGTTATTCAATTTAAAAAACTAAGTAAGAAATTTTAGTGTCTGTATCGTATAAAATACATTTATAAATCTGACGTTTGCAATAAATATGGCGCTCGCCGAAGCATGATACATTTATTTTTGTTTAATCGTTGCTATGCAACGTCAACTGACACAGGCTGCTGGATAATGTCAAAGTTGCGAATCAAAGGCCTATTTCTACTATTTCATATAGCAATTAAGAGCAAATTACTTTTCTCACTGGAGAGAAAAGTAGTTTTCTCACTGTTTGTGGGTTTTTCTCATTGGATGAGAAATGTTTTATTTTAAAAGCTAATAACCAGTAAGAAAAATGTTTCTTTTAGTTCCAGTCATAGAAAAAATCATTTTTTGTAGCTACTTAATTAACAGTTTTAATGTAGTCACAGCACACCAGGCAGTTTTAAATTTAAAAATATTTTAAAATTATATACGAGAAGTCGTTTTATTAGGAATGCCATATTCTATTAATATAAAGCACACAGGTGCACCCATTTTAAATTTAAAAGTATTAGTCATTTTCGCTCAACCGGAAATGGTACAAAAGAAGTTAATTTGCATATTTATTTTTAATACCAACATACCAAATTTTATTTTTCTGTTAATGCCATCTACCTATCATATTTTAATTGAAATTAAATAAAAAAAATATATTAAAATAATTTTTTTCTTAGTACGGTTCTGTTTGCTGTAATTAGGTAATTGTGACCTACTATCTTTAGTTTGGTGATATTAGGTATTTTATTCTTCTTAAATTGTTACAATTTCCCCATAAAGAAATAATAATTATTATTAGAGCAACAATTGGAAGTATCTATTCTATATTTGGCAAAACCGGGTTTGATTTGTAATTTTGGTAAAAGGTGTTGATTTACAAAAAAATATCAAGTATTTATATTTTGACGGCTGCTGATGTTGAAATTAATGGGTTAAGTTTAATAAAATATTACTTATATAAAAATGGTATTACCAATTCTAAATTAATAGATTTATTATTTTAAATTGTGTAAGTGTAATTTATAATGTCTGTATGTAAAGTCGCGTAAAGCATATGGTCCATTTTAGTTTTTTTTTTAAATATTACCACTTCTTTTGGTCATTATTTTAATCAGACGAGCCTGAAAAAATGTATTTTCGTAGCATACATAATTTTATTTCAACACATAAAACTAAACATAGGAATTGTCTCGTATTAATATAAAACATTACCAGAAAATGTATTGTTCGATGTACTAGGGCATGAGCCGCCACTGAATTAAATTATACTAGACGTTGGATGTCTATCCCTAAACTTTGGTCATATATTTTTTTGATACTCAGTTTACTCAGATACATAAAACTGAACATAGAAAATGTTCGTATTTATATAAAAATTACCAAAAAATGTATTGCTTAATGTTCTTTTTTAAAATAGCCCCCCGATATACTAAGGCATGAGCCGCCACTGGATTAAATTATCCTAGACGTTGGATATCTAATGTCTATCCCTAAACTGTAGTCATATATTTTTTGGATACTCAGTTTACTCTGATACATAAAACTAAACATAAAAAGTGTTCGTATTTATATAAAAAATTACCAGAAAATGTATTGTTCGATGTTCTTTTTTAAAATAGCCCTCCGATATACTAAGGCATGAGCCGCCACTAGATTAAATTATCCTAGACGTTGGATGTCTCTCCCTAAACTTTGTTCATATATTTTTAAGATATTTAGTTTTCTTAAATACATAAAACTGAACATAGAACATGTTCGTATTTATAAAAAAATTACCAGAAAAATGTATTGTTTATTGTTCTTTTTAAAATAGCCCCCTGATAATATATACTAAGGCATGAGTCGCCACTGGATTAAATCATTCTAGGCATCGGATGTCTGTGCTTAAACTTTGGTCATATATTTTTTCAATACTGGGTTTACTCAGATACATAAAAATGAACATGTGTTCAGTTATATGTTCGTATTAATATAAAAATGCCAGAAAAATGTATTGTCCGATATTCTTTTTCAAAATAGCCCCCTGCAGGCGCGTGCTGGGGGATATTTTAAACTTTTTATCACTTACAGGGTCCATAGGACATCGCCGAACAATATTGACGAATAGGAAATTTTTTTAACAAATTTATTTAAATCTACTACACATTAGATGTTTAAATAAAAAGGTATTTTTCGCGACTATCTACAAGTTACGCTAAATTAGTCTTGTTAAGTCATGGTTTAGTGAGTGGGGTCAATTGTGACGTCAAAACAAGTTGCAATAAAATCCATAAACTAAACACAGCCTTACTGTTTTTTGTGAATCCCTAAGACCTAAAACTATAAACAGTTCCAGCGATATTCCAAAATGAAGATGTCAAAACAGCGGCGGCAATTACTTAATGTATGTAAGCTGTGGTAATAACTTATAACGCAATACGTTGACGTCATAGATTTCCCTATCTTATTATAAAACGCAAAACCGTTCTGGTTACGTTATTTTCTAACTATGGTAAGTTATAGTTAGTTGCAAAAAATACCTTAAATTTAAAATATAAAATGAAAAAAAAAAACAAATAAATATTGGGTGTTTTTCAACTACAGAGCACAGTGCGCATTAATGCCGCATAATGCCGCATTATGCGAGCATTAATTGAAACAGCCGAACCCGATTATGCGAGGCGTTGCGGTAGTTAAAACACCTAATGCTAAGCAATGTGCCGCATAATACGCTTTTGTGCGGTAATTAAAAACACCCATTATGTCGCGTGGGTGTTGTCAAGTCAGGTGCGGTCCAGTTAAACAGTGACGAGGCTGATTATTATTTCTAATGTATTTTAATTTTTTCGTATTTAGCCGTGTCGTAGGTTTTAAGGCTTTGGAGGGCCCTTTAAAGCAACCTTACAAGGGCCTACTGGAAAACTCCTGGTATCTCTGTAGGCCTGTGAGCCGCCACTGGATTAAATCATTCTAGACGTCGGATGTCTGTCTCTTATATTTGGTCATATGTTTTTTACATACTTTGTTTAATTTAAAAAATAAATAAATAAATAAAAATACAGAATACAAAAATAATTCATTAATTATTTTTGTATTCACCTTATTACACACCTGGTATTACTTATTTTAATAATGCGTAGAAGTAAATAATAACACATGCAAATTTCCCAAGTATTAACAAGGAATTTCTTAATAAAATAAATGAATCTATTCTACAGTACGAGAAGAATCTTGGTAGAGAATCTAACCTATATTTGCATAATTTATTAAAATAGTTACAATAAACTTTTCACACAAGTAGGAGTATGTGAACCATTTAAAATAATTTGTAGTACTAATTATAATTTACACATAATAATGAATTTCTATATTTTTATATGTATTTGTTAATATATTAATAAATATATTAATAGGTTTTGTAAATTTTATTTTTTGTGATTTTAAGAAGCTAATAAAATCGAGAAAAAATATAAATTATTCTCAAGGTAGAAAAATACAAGCAACACGACAATCTTATAAAGTAGTTAATTTTTATTTTAATGTTTTTAAATTGACTTAAGTTGACTTAGAATAATTCAAGAAATATGACATATGATGAAAAACCTTCCAATCAGTAATGAACCAGAAAAATTTACTATTAAAATATTTTGGAAAGGTTTATATTTTTTAATTTTATTTTTTTATAATTACTCTGTAAAAAAAACCTGATGGAAAATATTGGGTTTCAATAATACTTCTAATAGGTCTTTTTGGAGCCAAAAATGTCCAGATCAAAATTCTATCATAACTTTGTCACGGTTAGTTTTTATTTCTACGTTTGTTTTTAATAATTTAGTTTGTTTACCTTAATGCAGGTCGGTTTTCATTTTTTTTTGCAGTTTCCAGGCCCCACGTTGGGCGCCAAATTTGTCACGCAGTTGCTTTGGCCCAAGTGTTTTTGCCTAAAAACACTTTTCCAACTTTTATTTGGCCGTTGGCAGCCTTTAAAAAAAAATTATTATTATTTTTTTTTATTAAAATTAATATCAAATAAATAGCAAAGGCACAGTAAAGCTGAAGGTGAGTAGCAGAGAGAGCGTGCAAAAATGCCCTAACTCATTTGCCGGAGAGTAGGGGGGGTTAAACTGGGCGCCACTGCTTTTGGTGCCAGGCCTAGCAGAGACCTTCCAAGATTTAATTGGGAACTCTCGTTCAACTTTACTACCACTTAAAGACAAGAAAAACTTTACTAAACAATATTAACATTAGAAAATTAGAATTTAGGTGAGCCAAATAAAACACTATATTTAAAACAATCTAGTTAATTGAATTTATTATAAATTTATAATTTAAAGTTTGCAAAAAAAATAATAAAAATAAAATGGTGAATGCGCTAGATTATGAAATTACAAAATTTTATATTTATAATTTATAAAGTTTACAAAAATATATATATAATAAAAATGAAATGGTGAATGCGCTTAATAACTCTTAAATTTTCATTACTGATGATAAGAATAAATATTATATAAGTCTACAATTTCAAAGAAAATATATAAAATATAAAAATATATATAAATGCCGCTTATTTAATTAACAATAACTAAATGACCAGGTGCACCATTTGAAAACCAATAAGGATATAAGATTTACCAAAATAAAAAATATATATTACTATAAAAATAAGAGAAAAGGCCGAAAATAATTTAAACACAATATGATAAAAATTTAACCGGTAGAGTCCTAAATTCTAAATTGAAAGGTTATAATAAAAATTGTTAGTTAGTTAATCATAATGTTGCCTGTTTTTGTCGATTCCAAGTGATAGCGTGAGTGCCAGCCACTACACCGTGAAGAGCGATGGTGTCCAAAACTACAGACAACACATTGACCAGTTAAATGGTCACTATCTCTGACCCGTCCCAAGAGAACTTCTACCAAATTGTTCTCCAAACCAAAACGAAAACTGTTTCAAAATTAAATTAATGGCCCATGTGAAGAGAAATGGCCCGTCCGAAGAACCCCAAGATGTTAAGGGTATTTCCACTAACACGTGATCCCTGCGGCGTCGAACTGCAAGTCCTGCAATGCAGATTTCTTTCCCGAAACAGCCAAAAAGGCACGCAAACCAACAAAATCCACACAAAACCAAAGGTAACTTAAGTCGGGAAAGATTTTTGGGAAATTTGCAGCACAAATCCTATAAAGATGGCTTGAATACCAGAAGCTGCAAATTTTCCCAGTTCTCGGCTTGAAGAATGACGTGCAAGTGGTAAAAGATTTTGCCAAAAATAAACTGCAAAAAAAAAATGAAAACCGACCTGCATTAAGGTAAACAAACTAAATTATTAAAAACAAACGTAGAAATAAAAACTAACCGTGACAACTTAACTGATAAATTTTATAAAAAAAAAACATTATGAATTTACCAGTAATCTCTTTGGCAAAACAATAAGTCGAAACTGCTGAAACTTTATTTTACTATTCTGTCTATTTTATTTAACATTTATCAGCATCTGGAGTTGCGGTTTCAAAAACACAATAGTTTATCATACCTTCCAATCAAATATCGTATTTTATTTGGATCTATCGGGCTTTTTTACAGGGTAGTTAACCTCGCTCATCTAATTCCCTTTTGTGTATATTTTTATTTATTTTGCACAGAAAAAAACATAGATACATAGATAAGTTTTTAAGAGAATGTTTATAAAATTATTTTGGTTGTCATCACCTATAAGGACAATTCTCGGTTGACATTAGATATTACTCTAAACAGATGTAAAGAACCAGTTCTTTATTTAAAATTAAGTTTATATAGTTATATTTAAAATGATTTTTTTAAAGTTACTACATAAAGCAAATAAATATTACAACGATCTTTGCTAAGATCTGCGGAGTTAAGCAAAGCCGGGCACGGTTAGTAATTGGATGAGTGGCCACAGGTGAACAGTGTGGGCCGTTGGGTGTGGATCGGAATCCCGTTAAACCTCCCGTCTGGATAACATTACCCAGAGGTTAATAGAATATATTAGTGGTTATTTGTTTACCATATGTGGTGGCATATTTGTATAACGTATATGGTGGCACTACCGTGTTTCAGTACTTGGACAGCGTTGACGAAAAACGGGGAAAAGTGAGTTAAACACCTAAATACGCGGCAACCTCAATACCCTGTATAGTCTGTCTCAAAGTATACCGTGTTAGCTCTTGCCTTCATTTATGAATTATACCTGCCGACAGCAATAAAACTGCGGATCGGTAGGTATTAAAGGACAGAACATTAGGGACGGACTTTAATAATATACAGATTTATAATTTATTTTTTATTTAGGTAAGTATAATCCTAAAATTACTATAAGAAATTAAATATATGCAAAGTTTTAATACATTTATAATTGCATTATCTATATATAATTACATTTTTAATCTAAATATCTAAATATAATTTTGTTTCACTATCAGAGTCACCATTGAGATTAATTACAATAGGATTTATGTTGTTTTGGATAGAAATGTAAGAGTCCACAATTTTTATAATGTGCTGTAGTGAATTTTTTCAACTCTCAACTGGTATGTTAGTAATTACATTTTTATCAAATTTATAACACTGGAACTTAATGTAGGTGTAACATTTTCTGCTCTGATCTTTGATTTTACTTGGTTTCACAAATACTCTATGGGGTTAAACGTACAGTGATACGGAGGAAGCCGTAAGACAGTATGCACAGCCTGTTCAGCCAAATTATCACATACATATTGTTTAATTGCATATGAATTAAGGACTTCCAAAAGATGCGTTTTTTTTGTAAATGGATTTAAAATAAATATCACTTTCTAACAAATATTCCTGGATTTCAGTTTTTGAACTTGATGAAGCTGATGCTTTGTGTAGCAGACGGCTGTGGTAGCTTGCGTTATCCATGACAATAACAATGTTGTTTGGAATATTTTTTAAAATATAATATTGAAACCAGTTTTCAAAAAGTTCTGCACTTGTATCCTCATGATAATCCAAGCTAGAATCTTTAAAATTCTTTGCAGACAACAGCAAGCAGTTTGGGACAAATCCATCTTCTGAACCAGCGTGTATTATGGTAATGCGTTTTCCTTTATTTGAAGGTGCTTTCGTCTGACAGTTTTGACTGGAATCAACCCATCCTTTGAATACTGTGTCGTGTGTATCGAACCATATTTCATCAAGGTAAATTATGGATCTGTTTTCTAATCTCTATTTATTAATTTCTTAAAAGTAATTAAATCTCCAAGTGCGTTATCTGTGCGACTTCCATTACTACTTGTCTTTTGTCTATTTTGCGGTATTTAAATCCCATTTTACAAACAACTTTCTACAGGGTGGCACGGCTAATATTTATGTTGGTTTCGTCTTCGTCTAGCTTCTTTTTCAGTTTATCCAAGGTAGGAATAACTCCTCTTTCATAAAGACAATATATTTTCCTTCTTATGTGAGATTGAACATCACTACTGATTAAAGTTTCATACACATTTTTCACAACCTGTTTTACATCTAATGACAAATGATTTCGATGCGACTTAGTTATATTTTCGTAAAACAACTTTTTCGAAACGCACAGTAAAAACGGTTATTCAACACTGCCACTAAAATATTAGCCAAAATATTTATATGCCTAATGGTTAATACTCAAGAAATACCTGGCCCACCCCTGCCCTTATGAACAAATGGTTTACCCAATAACAATAGGTAATAAAATCGTTAAAGGTTTATTGGGGTATGGTCCGTCAAAAGCCATAACGATGTACTTTGAGACAGACTATACAGGGTACATACAATCCCTTGTAGGCTGTCATAAAGATAAAAAAAGGTTAAAAAAAACGTAACTGTTATTAAAAAATTGTGTTTTAAATTTTCTAAATATTAATTAAATAAAATAATGATTTTTTTTAAGCAACTTTATCTTTGAAAATATCTGCTCGTATTGGATTCCGATATTTTTGATGCCAATTTAAGTAATGGAAATTACAAGAATTGGTAGGTAAAATATACTTGTAAAAATATTTTTAACGTAAGGTAGGACCTTCTCTATAGATAGTTGAAAAGCTCATCGAAAACATTATGGGTTTATCCATAATGCGTTATTATTAGGTAAAAAGACCATTTTTTTGTAAAATACCCCATAATTACATTAAAACTTTTTTTATCTAAATGTATTTTTAATATAGCTTACTTACCTCGTGTAAAAACTAAAAAAGAACTTTAATAATTAGTTCAAAATGAGGATTTTAAAACATAATATCCTTAATTGTTAAAGAACTTTTAAGTGTTGTTTTTAGATGAAACAACCGTTAAAGATCTGTGGTTAAAGATTATTATAAAGGCTTTTATTTTGGCCTTTAAAAATTGTGCAAGCCTTAAAAAATACAAAACTGTTTTAATAACAAAAGCTAAAGGGACAATTTATAGGGTGAATATTTATAAAATGCATGTTGAATTGAAATTCTGTATTTTTAATATATAGTAACTCAGAAATAAGGCCAAAATTACAATTTGTGAGTGTTATGAAAAAAATCCAATAAAATATAACAGAGACAAAAGTTACATTAGTTAAATATCCCAGATACGCCTTTGGCCAACTAATTTTTTTCTTATGCCCACTGCGATTCTACAGCGAAAACCGTCACGTTTTTACTTGAGACAAAATTTGACTACTTAATACAAAGTTTAACGGTATTTATATAAGGATTTTTTAACAATCGAATAAAAGATAAAGTTCTCTCTTGCTCAAATGGCAGTAAAGCTTTTTGGTCCTTTGCCAAAAATATTAGTCAGAACTTTTGCACAAATTCTTTTCCACCCCTAATCTCTGAAGATGGAATTGTCTCTACCTCCAAAGGAAAAGCCGAACTATTTGCCAAACAATTTGCTGCCAATTCTACGCTTGATCCTCCCATTAATCTTCCTCTTCCAACAGTTGTCCCAGTTTCTCATAAAATGTCCGATATAATTTTTAAAGTCAAACAGATCAAGCGTATTATTTCTTCTCTTAATACTAAAAAATCGTCTGGGCTGGCTGGGCATACCAGCAATCGTCATAAAAAAAAAATGTGCTCCCGAGCTTGCACCCATCTTAACTCGCCTCTTTCGAATCTTTACGACACGGGCATTTTCCCGGAGAGTTGGAAGGCTGCACGTGTGCAACCTGTCCCCAAAAAAGAAGTCTCCCTTCTAACTATAGACCTATATCTCTTCTTTCAGTTGTTTGCAAGGTAATGGAAAAATTCATTAATTCCCAAATCTTAAAGTATCTGGAAAAACATAAGATCTTACATGATAGACAATATGGATTCCGTCACAGTAAATCCACAGCTGATCTTCTTTCCTTTGTCTCACACAACTGGAACAAGTCCCTTGAGTTTCTTGGTGAATCCCAGATCGTTGCTCTTGACATATCCAAAGCTTTCGATCAGGTCTGGCATGATGAGCTTCTTAACAAACTTCCTTCTTACGGTCTTCCACCTAAGCTTTGCTCTTGGCTTTCCAGTTTCCTTTCTAATCGACGTATATCAGTTAGTGTAGATGGTCATTCCTCCAGCTTCTACCAAATTAATGCTGGGGTGCCCCAGGGCTCAGTGCTGGCACCCACGCTGTTTCTTCTACACATTAACGATCTTCTCTCTTCCACAATCAATCCCATTCATAGTTTTGCTGACGATAGTACCCTCCACTCTAGTATTCAATTTCTTAAGCCACCGTGTAATTCTGATTTTGAAAACAAGCGCAGGTCAATGCAGATATCTCTTTCACAAGACCTCAAACTTATCTTGGATTGGGGCTCCAAAAATCGTGTTCAGTTTAATGCCTCAAAAACACAGTCATGTTCGCTGCCGCGAAAAAAGTCTGCGAATGCTCATCCTTTACATATGAGCGGCCAAGTTCTGCAGAACAAAGAGTCGTTTAATCTAGTCGGCGTTACTTTTGAGAATAACCTCAACTGGCACAAACACATTTCATCCATAGCTTCGGCAGCTTCAAAAAAGATTGGATTCCTCTTTCGAGCCAGAAAATATTTCTCTTCTTCCAATCTGTACACTCTGTATGTATCCCAAATCAGACCCTCTTTGGAATATTGTTCTCATGTCTGGGGAATGGCGTCCCCTACAACACTTAGCCTTCTGGACTCCATTCAAAAAGAGCTGTTCGTCTTATTAATGATCCAACGCTCACAGAAAGGCTTCCTCTTCTTGCCCATCGTCGAGCTGTAGGGGATCTGTCGCTCTTCTATAGGTATTTTCACGGCTTCTGCTCAGAGGAATTGGCCAGTATTATTCCTTCTCTGGCAGCTCCCAACAGAGCAACACGTAGTGCAACTTTTATGCATCCTTTTACAGTTCAGTTAGAGAGGCCCCGAACTTCCCGCTTTCTTCGTTCCTTTATTCCTAGAGTGTTAAGACTATGGAACCTGCTGCCCGCAGAAGTTTTTCCTTCTCCTCCCAATCTCCAAAATTTTAAGTCCCGTGTGAACAAACTCCCTCTCACCACACTGAAGACACCCACGGTACGTTAGTACTTCGTGGACTGTCCCAAGATAAAAAAAAAATATATAAAAGAAGTAAATCTCTTTATTTGTGACAGTTTTGATGTAAGTTTCAATTAACTAACTGACTTACATATAAGAAGGAAACTATTTTTGTTAACTTATTATTAAGAAATGTGACAAAAATACATTAGAATTTGTTTTTTTAGCTTATAATCAAAAAAGTTCAAAAGTCATAATATGCTATCAATCGGGTCAACCATTCTTTATCTGATGTAAATAAAATATCTAATACATTTTAAATTACTGCTTTTTCTGAAAACTAAGTTTTTTGAGTTTTATTACTTTTCTTCCGGGGTGACACCACATATTTTACGTTATTGGTGCATTTAAAGTCAAAAAGTTTTACCTATAATTATGTTCCTTTATCCTTAAGTGATTATAAAATCTAGAAAAAAATTTTTATCATTATTTATTCTTTATCGATCCTTAATATATTTTTTATCGATCCTTAATAATCGAATGGTTTTTGCCTTAGCTACCCAAATAGGTCCGAAACACTTTTTGTTACTTATAGGTTTTGCTAAAATGCCTTAGTAGGTGGTCTTTTTTTAAAGTTAATAATTTTTTAAAAGTTTTTTTAGGTATTTTTTATTATTATCTGTCAGTACTAAAAGGTTATTCAACTGTGTATGCCACCAGTTTGTACCCTAGGACCAGGATTGTGGTCTTAACTTAAAAACACTATATTTTTTGATAAACAGATAAATTCGCCATAACAATTTGGATCCAACTAAAAATAAAATGTTTGATTTGTTTAATTTTTTAAAAATTTTAGTTAACGTTTATATAAAGTAGGTTAAAAGAAAAAAAAACAAAAAATATTATCAAAAATATTTATTTTAAATATAGTTTTATACATGGAATATATACATGGTGTACAATCACACAACAGTTCACAGATCATTACCTTAACATAGCAGTCGTCATCAGTCAGTTGCAATAAAGAATTTATAAAATACTGAATAAATAATACATTTTTATAATAAAACTTAAAATATTTATAAATAATACTAGATACACAGGTAAGATCAAAACATTCTTAACCTTACAATTTTTTAACGATACAAAAGTATAATATTTTAAAAAGCCTCTAAAAATCGGGTTAAGATAGTTTTGTTTTACCTCTTTGTTATAATTCCAGAAGACCAGGTACTTTTCAGTAATTCATATAAAATACCACATTTATTTTTATTATTATTAATTGTTGTGTTTAGGATCACATTAAAAAAAAAGTTTTTTTACATTTTAAAACAATGAATTTAAGGACTTTGGCACTTCTGAATTATACATAGAACACAAAATTGCTTGTAATATACAAAGTTCAAAGGAAAAACTATACAAAATAAGCGTTATTCTAGTCATAGGTTTAGGAGCTGACAAATACGGGTACCTCACATATAAATAAATTATATATACAATATAGGATTTCAAGACATCGGCTCCTTCATTTAAGATACGTAAACATGTTCTGCCCAATGTAACAATTGTTACTTTGTAAATATTATTTAACATTATGATAATACTTATCTTTAAACAAATAATAATAACAGTACCAGTTTGGTAATTTTATATTTATTTAGCCAAATCTGGCGAACGCGCCAGGTAATTTAATTTATTTTAATAAATAAACAATAATAATTATAGGTTGTGTACATTAAGCAGCATATTGGTCTATCACAAATTTAGCAAACAATAGATTGTATAAATTAAATTAAGTTTTTTAATAGTAAGACTAGATTTAGCATATATAGATGAGCTTAAATTGTTTGACTTTAACTAGCGATGATATTAAAGGTTTATACTAAAGTACTTGTCAGTTTCGCTATCATCACAAAAACCCGATTGTTTGCCAAGCTTCATTAATAATGTTGAAAATAGACTACAATCAATAGGGTCCGGATGGATATCCGTTGCCATTACTCCCATTACCATTTCCGTTGGTGTATCCATTTCCATTTCCATTGCCGTTGCTATATCCGTTACCATTTCCATTACCATTGCCATTTCCATTACCGTTGCCATTTCCATTACCGTTGCCATGTCCATTACCGTTTCCATTTCCATTACCGTTGCCATTTCTGTATCCATTACCATTTCCGTTGCTGTATCCATTTCCGTTACCGTTTCCATTACCGTTTCCATTGTACACGTAACCATTGCCATTTCCTATAAAATTAGTTAATTAAAAAATGTTTTTTTGGTAAAATAATTTAACTTACCATTAGAGGGATAACCGTTGCCATTTCCATTTGCTTCTCCTAAAGAATAAACAAAAACAAATTATTATATCCAAACATAACTTATTTTTAGATGCTATTACAAAATAACCACACAATAGATGACGACATAAAAATAGACATTTGATAAAGTTCACAGTATAAAAGAGTTCATCCAAAAAATAATCGTTTTTCTCTGTGAAGGTCAAGATATCGACTTAAAAAAACATTCGAAAATAATAAATAGTACTCGTCTAAAAATCTTTTAAACAAAAATAAAACAATTTAAATCATAAGAGCAACAATAATTTGAAGCAATATTTTTTTTTCAAAGTTTAATGATTAAAATAGTAGTTATAAAAAGATCAGAAAAGAACTACGAAAACTTGAAGTAAAGTCAATTACCTTCATAAGTGACAGTAGGTTTGTAACCTTCATCACCAACAACTTCATATGTTACAATTTGTTTTCTCCCATCGGGAAGAAGAACATTGTACTCTCCACTTGTGAAGTCACCATCTCTCTCTTCTCTATGACCGAATTCATTTCCAGATTCTGGGTCATTTACTTCATATTCAAATTGATATCTTGCAGGTTCCTAAAGCAAATTAAGAAAATATATTAAAAAGCGGCAAGTAAAGTAGGTTTCTTAAATCGCCAATTTTAAATAAAGTAAATTTACTCTTTAAATAACACTAACCGTGCTTTCTTCTGCCCCATTTCCATTACCATTGCCATATGAATAACCGTTACCATTGCCGTTGCCGTTGCCATTGCCGTTGCCATTGCCGTTGCCGTTGCCGTTCCCATTACCATTGGGAACTCCATAAGTGGGGGTGGGTACTCCGTAGGTTGAAGAAGGTCTTCCGTTTCCTATGAGAAAAAATGAAAATTATTATTTTTTTATATTACAATTACCATTCAAATTTATGTTACCATTTCCATTGCCGTTGCCGTTACCGTGTGCCGTTGCCGTTGCCGTTGCCATTACCATTTGGAACTCCATAGGTAGAACTGGGCCTTCCATTTCCTACAAACAAAAGTCCATATTTTTTAAATAGCCATTTTTTTTTCTTAAAAATAGTGTTTAAAGTATGTATTTACCGTTTCCATTGGGAGGCAAGTATCTACCATTACCATTTCCATTACCGTTGCCATTATGGTAACCATTGCCATTTCCGTTGCCATTAATTCCATTACCTAAAAATTCGATGTAGTTATTTAAAGATGCTCAAATATTTAAAAATATATGTTGCGCCCAATTTAGAATTTTATAAAATATATATTTTTTTAGTTATGGTTCAAAATATATGTATAGAAAATTACCATTTCCATTTCCATTGCCATGACCATTACCATTACCGTTGCCGTTACCATTTCTTGGTGGGCCATAAACACCATTGGGTCTTCCTGCAATTTTAATAAACATTAAAAAGACATAAAACAGTTATAGTAAAATTACATTTTCCTTATTATGTTACTTTATTTTATATATACCTTATATATTACTTACCATTTCCATTGCCATTTCCGTTACCATTTCCATTTCCATTTCCGTTGCCTAAATAAGAATACATTTGTTGTCGTCAGTTGCTTTTATATCGAGATTATTTTAATGTTTGGTACTTAAACTATTTACTGTATAGAAATTATTACTTACCATTGGGTACTCCATAAACGGGTGCTGGAGCTCCATTTCCATTACCATTACCAAATCCATTGCCGTTTCCATTACCATTGCGATGACCGTTACCGTTTCCATTTCCGTTTCCATTACCATTACCGTTTGGTGCGCCATATACCGGTGTTATACCGTTACCATTTCCATTGCCGTTTGTAGGTGGGAGATAGCTAGTACCAGGTCTTTGATCGCTATTGATATCTGGGTATCCATTTCCATTGCCTATCAAAAAAAAATTAAATATAGGTAAAGATTTAATTAAATCTTAGTTGTGAATATTAGGAGTAGTATTATAATTTCCAACAAAAAAGCTTATCTAAAATAAAGGCCAAGTTCCTATCTAATGATCTCGAATAAGACCAAGTTCTTGTCCACAATTTTGTTCTACTCTTTTTTAACTTTACTGGCGGTCACCCATTCAGTGGCCGTATTCAGCTTTTCTTAAATTTTTAGAAATAGTTAATTCCGTATTTTTTAGTTCTTTATAAAAAATCCAAGGTAATATTTTACAATTATTATTATATAAATCAATTATTACCCCTACCATTTCCATTACTTGGTGGTCCATATACAGGCGTTGGTGGTCCTCCATTGTAACCGTTACCATTTCCGTTTCCATTACCGTTACCATTGCCATTTCCATTTACCGTTACCATTACCATTTCCATTACCGTGCCCATTACCATTACCGTTGCCATTAGCATAGCCATTTCCATTACCATTTCCATTTAAAGGAGGTGCTGGTTGGTAACCTGGTGGGCCATATCGCGAGCTAGGATAGCCATCTAAATATAATAAAATTTTCTTTATTAGATTATTTTAGAAATGTTATATATGCTGTTGAAAAACATAGAATATTTTATAACATTGAAAATTCTGTATTGTATTGTTTTAATAGAATATATTCTTCTTTATTTTTATGTTTCTAGCAAAATGGGACATGTTTTGGACGACAGCTAGTCTTTTTATATTTTCAAGTATTACAAGTGCCTTCTTGAAATAACCTGATCTTTGGCCACTTAATGTGTTTGCTTTTTTAAAGTATATTTTTTCAGCTTTATTTATATACATCTTAAAATTCACAACATTTATTCATCAGTCTTTTTATTCCTTTAAAGCAATGTTTAGGAGAGCCATATCTGGTAAAAAAGTTACTAGATTTGTTCCTTAGATTTAAGTAGGTAGACTGTTTAAAGATTATTTAACATTTTTTTTAATTATTTTTGCAGTTTTAGCCGATCGAAAGAATATTTCATAATTGTATTACGTTATGAGAATTCATTTAAAGTATTTTTTTACTTCATATTTTATGTTTTAGGATAATATTGATACAATACTTACTTCCATTGCCATTACCATTACCATTACCATTTGGTGGTAGATATGAATTTACAGGCGGCTCGGGTCTTGCCGTTACACTCCAAATTAAAAGAAGACAGGGAATAAGCTGAAAAATATATTTGGCTTTAAAATTTTTAATTAATATAAGTCTGAGTGGATAACTAAACGTAAAAAACTCTTCGAAAAGCAAATTTTAAACATAACTTCCAAAATTTAAATCGTTTTCCACATAATTTCGTGAATTTGTGTATTTCAAAATTGTGACTTATTTATTAAAAGAAGAATGAACAAACTGTTGTTAAGAAGAACCCCCACTACCACAATTTTCGTATAGCCGCATTAAAAATATTATATTTTATTTAGGTTCTTCCAAATTCGGTGTATCGATGCGATGTTGTTTCCGATTGCAAGCCTACAGGAGATAACATTTTTCGGTAACTATTTTTCACTTAAATTACATAAATCATACACCATTTTAAGGGTAAGGAAATAATCTATGCCTCTGCTGTAACGAATTTTTAAAATATGAGCCGAGTTAAGAGAAAATAGTATCTAAACATAACCGATTTTAGGGTGACTTTCACTCAAGGAAATATTAAAAACTAAATCCAAATTTAAAAAACTATTACAGCGGAAGTCTAGATTTAAGTGTTGGCTTTCATATGGTTTTTCAAAATTATCGATAACTTATACCGTTTTTGAGAAAAATATTATGCCCCGAACCCCAATTTTAGCGGCGCGAATGGACTCTTAAAGAAAGACTACAATATTGTAGTGGAGCTCAGAAAGATAAATTAGTGAAGTTAGTCAAAGTTTATTAAGATCTACTAAAGGGAAACCGTTCTTTATCTTTGATATTCAAACACACAGAAAAAAAGTGGAATAATGTAGCTTTAAAACAATTCTTTGCGAAGAAAAAACCCAAAATCTATGGCAAAATAATGAAATATAATAAAATGTACTACCCATGATGTGTAACACTTAATAGGCAACAGTATTACTAACCTAGTACACAGTACACAACTAACCATTTTTTTATAATTTTTTTTATATAAAACATCTATTTAATATCTAGTTACTTAGACGTGCAACTTAAAAATGTTGCAGTACAGCTTTCTCTTTTATCAAAAGATCTTTTTAAAATTATTCTAAATGAGAAAAGTCGCCTTGTTAAAAGTTTAAAAAAATGAAAAAAAGTCAGTTTACACCTCTTTATTTTGGTCTTGTTATAATAAGTAAAAAAGTGGAATTAATAAATCTGTGACTCAAAGACCACTAGGCAAGAACAAAACAATTATGTTATGGTAAGAAATAAATGTTTGCAAAACTGATGTTTTCCTTGGTAAGATTGATCGAAAAAGGTAAAGGTATTTTTGCACTTTTACCATTTTAATTAAGAATGGCCACTAACTCCTAATAAGATAAGTGTGTTACAAAAAATATAACCTAGAGTTCTCCGTAATAGGTTCATCGGTTTTAAATAAGAGATGCCTATTGTTTGTGGAGCTTATTTATTGCTTTATTTTTAAACAAAATAAATGACTCGATTTGGAAAGTACCTAAATATAATTGGCAAAAGAAACATAGTTTACAATTTAAACAATAAATAGAGTGTAATATATACATTATAAAATAAATTTAGGAAAATACTTATATGACTATTAAGCAAAATAGTGCAATTACCTAAATGTATGGAAAAACATTGTTGTCGTATTTAAAGAAATTTGGAATATAAATAAATGTATTTTTGTTTAATTTACTTAATTATATTACAAACATTTTTGGTAAATAAGGACCAAGTTTATATCCAAAAATCTTGGCCTCTATTGTAGTGAGTTTTAAAATTAAACTAAGTATTTTTTTGATCTGGCAAGTTTTTATTGTTCTGTCTGTATTAGTAAATGTTATTTTTTTATTAATACAAACGAAAGAGTCCAAAAATACTTGTTTTAATTTTAGGTATTAGTACATTAAGAGGACGAGAGTTTTAAATAAAAATTTGGCCCATATTTTGCATAAGTGTTTTTGGTATGATTAGGAAGGTTAAACAAAAATAGGTATTTTTATTTATTTTTTTTTCTAAGACAAATACATATAATATTATCCTGCCTGCATTTTAACTTCTAAGACAATTCTAAGCTCAGAGAGTCAAGTCTATGAAATTGCAAACTTCTAAAATAGTTATAGGGCGTCCCGAGTTAAAATGTGCAGGTTTCCGAATTTCGCCTTTACTTGTGTCCTAAAACCTACTTATATAACAAATTTACGTTTCTTGGAAAAGGTCCCATAATTTTAATGAGGCAATGAGTAAGTGAGCCACTTACAGTAAAATGATCGATTTTCAAAATTAAATATTTCAAAAACAGCTTAATATAAATTTCTTAATTATTTTACAAGTGATTGGAGTACTTATGTGAATTTACATACCAATTCTCATACCTTTATGTCAAACGATAACAAAGTTATAATAGGAGGAAAATACGCTGCCGGAACTGACCCTAGCAATACGGTGCGCTTGGAACCAAGAAGATCGAAAAGTAGTCAGAAAACTTAGTCAGGCTTTTAGTAGTTTATAATTTAGTAGTAAATTAATTTAATTGGTTGGTGTCATAAATAAGAAAGTACAGTGGAAATATATTGTTTTTACCCTTAACTTTCAAAATTTAAAAAGCCAAAATGTTTATCGATTTTATTTTCAAAACACCCACGTTTTTTATTAATAAATGCAAAAAACCTTTAGTTTTGTAAGTAATTGAATATTAAGAATACCCAAGAACGATGTAAATACTTAAATTTTACCAGAGTTGATGACATTGGTCCTTAGACGAAAAAAATATAGACTTTCGACTCCAAAGGACAAAAATTGATATATAATTACAGACTCATTCAGTTTCTTCAATACAAGAAAAAAAGGCCATTTTAATATTTTAGGAAAATTAGTACATTGTGTCTATATCAATTTTAAAATTAATTTCCCGAAAACAGTTCATATTAGAAACTTTTTCTTTTTTCATTTTTTAAAATTTAAAAAGCCACTTGTTTGTTCAATTTTTTGTAACAAACTACATTTGATTTATTTAATTAGTAATATTAAACTTAAGTTTTTTGGGTTATTGGATATTTAGGATACCTAAAAACGACGTTATTATTAAAATTTTTACATAGTTACTTACTGTGGGTATTATAACGAAAAAAAACGTTTAATTCTGAATTATTTTTTTAATTTTTATAGACCTAGTTAATTCCTGGATATAAGACAACAACATTCTAAAGAAAATTAACACTTTGTATTTAGGAATGATTTTTTAATTAATTTTAAAAACGGTTTATGATAGATCTAATTAAGAATTTTTTCTTAAATTGCTTTAAAAACTTTGTTTATAAAAAAAAACATTTTAACAAAGTAAATATGCATCAAATAAATTGGTATTAATTTTATTAAATAGATATAAGCGGGTAATTTGAAACTAACAAAAAAATATATATTAAGACCAGTTTATACAGTAAAAATTTGACCTGGTTTTTAAGATCAGTCTGAAAATAGCTGTATTATAATTTCGTACAAAAACATCATCGGATAGCATTAGCTAAAGTTTGTACATATGTAAATTAGATGCACTCATAAGTTTAAATTTATTTTTTTTTATATTTAATCCTTTCTTAACTAGAGTTTAAAAAATGTGGGGTGCTTAAGTTTTTTTTTAAATATTGGTTTTACTTTGAAAATATAATAATGAAAAAAAAAGTAATGCAATATAATAATAATAAAAAAAAGGAATGCAATACAACGATGATTGATTTTTTTTTAAATATAAAAGTTATTTATTTGTTCCAAATTTGTAAACAAAAGGTTACATTTATAAGTATCTTTTTGGAGGCGTGAAACTTACACCAAATAAGAGTTAAAAGTAAAAAAAGGATAAAAAAAATTATGTACAATAGCAGGGTGGTCAAAAACAGATATAGGGCTTTACGAGTTTTTTTTAATAATAAAAAAATTGAATTAAGAAACATAATGCTTAAAAATTGAATAAACAATTTTTATAATAGACTGAAGTTAGATTGACTAAAAATGATCACAATATTTCATTTAACCAAACTAAACTATTTTTATGTAATTTGTTCAAATTTTAGCTTATCCAAAACGCTGTTAAAATTAGATTTTGTTTCTGAACAAACTTTTATTGAAAAATACATTTTTGAAAGCAACAATTATAAATTATTTTAAAATGGTGCAAACTTTAATACTAAGTTAATAATAATTGAAATATTTTTTAAATTGTTACAATTATGGATTTTAAAACATTATGATTCATTAAGAGTTTAATCAGAAATAATTTAGGAGCTAAAAACTAACTTGGTAGTTTAGAAATTCTAAGTTTTAGAAAAATGTTTGAAAGTTATGTATGTCTCTAAAGAAAATGTTATCTCATTTTAGAAAAAGACGTAGTGGTCCTATTTATTATTTGCTTACCTTATACATGTTTGTTTTAAAGACTTATTTGAACTACAAAGACTACTCGAAAATATATTGCTTTTGTGTTTATATCATATGGTATTCCGTACACAAAACTTGAAAACTAACCGATTCTTTAGGTATGTACCTAAAGAAGAATTGTCAACTGTTGAATGAATCTTCTGAAGATGCATTCGCCTTTTATACATATCCTATCGTGATTCACAATCATGTATTTGGATCAAAATACGTTTGGAATTTTTTTTATGCAATGTTTTTTGTCGTTTGTGGATTCTGCGGGGGAAAGAATTTGTCCCCTTTGAGAACGAATTGTGCGGAGGGTACCTGAGATTACCTACATGGGCAAAATCAAATCTTGTTACTTTCACACGTGGTTTAGTCCGATGGTTTTAGATAAAAATTTGCAAATTTTATAGATTATTTTTAGGCTTATAAATTGTCTGTTAATAACATAAAAGAATTTTTAAACTTTTTCTATATTTTTTTACAATAAAAACAGATTTGTTATAACCAATATTTGTGTTTATTGCAAAATAATATTTTAAAAGTTTTGATTTAAATAGGTAAAGAGTCCTTTTAAAATTAAATTTTGTTTGCTTAGCCTGCATAGAAGACCTTTATAGATTTACTTAAGTTAATACAATTATACAAGATAAATCTGTAAAGCTTATTGCTTTAAATATGCAAATTTTGAAAAAATGTTTTATACAAAAATATATTGGTTCTTGCTGCTGTATATTTTACAAACAACGTAATCTATTCAGGGTGTATTAAAAAGCTTGTACAAGGACAAGGTTAATTTTTTTAAATGATCCCTATATTTTTTGTTACATGTTTGTTTTCTGCATAAAATTCTAGATATTTTTCATCTGGCATATCATATCCATATATTCAATTGTTTACGAGATATTCGTTTTTAAATGCAAATTAAGAATGGAAAAATCCGCTCATCTCTTAATGTTGTTTTACGTTTCTATGCTTTTAGCGCTTTTTGTAAAGTGACAAAACAACCTAGTAATAATTAATAAGTAGAAATAGGCTAAACCTTAAACAAAAAAAAAACGATTTGAACAATTTTTTTACAGATTAATAAAACTGTCGTTTTGACATTTTTAGTTAGTTACTATGGTAATTATGTTACTCTTAAAAAAACCGCTAAAACCATAGAAACGTAAAACAACATTAAAAGATAAGCGGATTTTTTTCTTTAAAATTTGCATTTTAATGCGAATATCTCGTAAACAATTGAATATAGGAATATGATATGCTGAATAAAAAATATCTAGAATATTATACAGAAAACAAAAATGTAACAGAAAAAATAGGGAGTCTTTTAAAAAATTGAACTTTATCTTTGTACGGACTTTTCGATACACCCTGTATACATAACGTTATTCGTGAAAAATATAGAGCAGCAAAAACCAAAAAAATTATGTTTAAACATTTTTTCCCAAGGTCTCACTTCACAGACTTACCCTGTATAATGTAGTTGTTCAATTTTTAAAGTAAATAAGAATAGATATGCCAATATATTATTATTATTTTTTTAATTTAAAGCTAAATCTAGAAAGATAAGAATACGTCTAGAGATGCTTACAGGATAGACTCGATATTTTCTGCTATTTCAATTAGGAAGAAGAATCTCAAGAAACCTAGTTAATTAACTATAAAAACTAAATAAATATGAAGTATGAAGAAGAAAGTTTAAATTTTAAAAAATGGGGATGGGCCTATTAAAAAAATGTTTTTAATCCTTTCTTGGGGATATATTGCATAAGTACGACTTACGTGCTTTTCGGAAAAAAGTAAGTTCAGGAGTATATTTTTTTGAAAATGACTGCTGGAATACCATTTAGCCCAGATAATTTTTTGGTGCTAAGAGGAAAAGGATGTGCTTGATCTGATTGACTTTAAGTCATATAGTACGGGATCCGAAATGGGGCGACCTTCATCCATTTGCCAACCGGTTGAAAACTATTTTTTTTCAACAACTAACCACACCTAAAATTAAAAAATAGAAATATTGACATTTTTTTTCATTTTGTACTATTTAATGGCGAATTTAGGAATCTTAAAAAAATATTCTTCGGTGTTCATTTTTATTTTAAAAATAAAAAGTGTTTCTCAAGTTTTTTGTCAATAAAATGCATCCATTTGGGTTAGGCAGTTTCTAGTGATTTGTTTTATTTTTTACGTATAAAGACAAATAATTAAAAAAAAATAAATAAATACACATTTTCAAATTTTTTAATTTAATTTTTTTTTAATCGAAAAAATGACATTTATAATTTTTTTTTAATTTTTTTTTTTTTTTTTATCTTTATGACAGCTCACGAAGGATTATTATTTATGTATATTATATCCTACAGATTATATATACATATATAAACCTAAGCACCAAAGTACCGTGAGTGCCGGGTTTTCCGGTGTTTCTTCCCAGTTGTTCCGTCAACGTTGTCCAAGCACAGAAACATGCAAATGTTGCATTTCACAGCACCTTTTAGACAACACGGTAGTGCCACCACGGTCGTTATTTTAAATAACTACTACCTAAAAGTGTCTCTCCGGCTCTGGGAATCGAACCGGATCGCCGGGGTGGCGAGCCGAAGCTCTGACTACTACGCTACCGGAGAGAGTAAATTATTCTACTTTTGTTAAAATTAAAAAAATTATAACATAAAAAAAATAATAATCATGTTGATTTTACATCTCAAAAAAGTGGGGCCACACATGTAAACAATTACCAAATATTTAAAACTCCATGTAAATATGAATTCTTATTTTGTTTATTCTACATGACAGAACCAATATATCACTAATTTTGTTTCTTTAATTTTATAAATAAAATTTTATTTTTTTTACATTTAAATTTCAAAAATTTTCAAAGGCTTTATTTATGAAATTAAAGAAAAAAAAGTTATATATTTGTACTGACACAAAGAATAAAAAATAAGAATTGACTTTATACAGAGAGTACAAATTTTTTTAATGTTTGATCTTAGAATAATATTTCTATAAGGAAGAAAAGTAAGTAAAGGCAAATTTACAGGAAAATTAAGAGTAGAATTGGCCACAAATTGGTTGGTAATGAGTTTGGATTTTTTTCTTAAAGATCGAAGTAATGTTCTCCTAACAAAGTAGAAGTAAACAAGAATTATTATTACAAATGTTTTTGCTAATATGTTTCACAAATGACCAAAAAGACTTACTACCACTTAAATAAAAAAGTACTTTATTTTTTTATGTTTTCTGGTTTAATATTATTTCATACCGGTTTTTTGAGTAGAAGGCCCTTACATAGTATTTCCATAAAATTACGGTACTATTAAAATATGTAAAATTCAAATATTGGTAATGGGTTTTACCACTCGGTTTTTAATTTTATACTTTTTCTACCAAAACTTTTTGTTTGTTTTTTTATAAATAAAACCAGAAGATTATTGAAATCCTTTCAATACAATAAAATAAAAAACATTTGTTGGGGGGGGGGGGGGGGGGGGGGAAAAAAAATTAATTAGGTTTTACTAAATAGGAAGAAAAACAATTTTTGCTCAAAGTTCTATGTTTTTCCTAACTATACTTTTTTTTATTTTTAATAAATTTTATTTTTACTTTAATTAAATTTAAATAAAAATTGATTAATATTATTAACAAGAAAAAAAATTTTTATAATAAATGGTTAAATAATTTAAAGGGTAAATTTTACTTTAGGACACCACGCCGAAATTTTATTTTTTTTTTGCAAGGGGTTTTTCCTACGAATCAAATTAGTTTCCGGCAATCTGTTTTGAGTTAGAGGCCTCCAATGGATAACCTTAAAATGAACATTTTTCAAATTCCTTTTCTTAAAACTGATTACCCAAAATGAACACTGATTGGGCACTTATATATTAAACGAATCACTAAAATTTACAAAAGTTTATTGTTTTTTTAATAAAAAACACCTCAAATATATCCAGTTTTTTATATTTTGCAACTTAATTATAAATCAGGCCAACCAGTTATCATATTTTCTTCTACAAGGTACAGAAAAGTGGATTCATTTAAGATAATTTTTACTTAAAATAGACAATAAATTATTGTAAATTTCAGTGTATTTGTTTAATATATAAGTGCCTAATTAGTGTATGTTCCCATTTTTTGGTAATCGTTTAAAGGAGGAATTTTAAAGGTTAATCCACTTGAGGCCCATACTCAAAAACCAGAGGTTGCCGAAAAAAACTAATTTTAGATTCAAATCCGCCAAAAACCCTATCAAAAAATTCATGAAAATCGGCGTGGTGTCCGTAAAGTAAAATTTTACCACATTTAGAAATATTGTAATGATTAAGACAAAAGTCTTACATATTGGTTTTAAGAAAGTTCTTAAAAAAATCATAATAAAGTATTATTCCGTGACACCCTGTATAAAAACACGGATCCTGGTTTCACACCTTTTTATTGGATATCAGGTTTACAAACGTTTCTATGGTAACACTTTAACGTAACGTAATTATGACAACTTGTTAATCTTTAACTATCTGTCAACTTCTTATCTCTTCGAAAGACAAAACTAAACTGGCCCGTGCGGACTTCCTTTGCGCTTTATATAGTAATGTGGAAAAGAATAGAAAAGTCTGGAAAAGTCTAGAATTAGCTGAAAGAATTTTTTTACTACAGGATATAAGAAAAGTGTGAAATAGATGTCTCCAGCGCTCTCAGGATAATCCGCAATGACCGTCGAAAAAGAGAAAAACTAAGGTAACCTATTTAAAATAAATTATTAACCTAAATAAAATAATTTTAACCTTTAACATTCTATTAACTAAACAGATTTATTTAAAGCCCGTAACAGTATTTTAGCCGTACATTTGGAAATGAAAGCAATATTTTAAAGTAAAATTTCTGGTCAAAAACAAAAGTTTAAAAATTTTTGTAAGGTGCTTGTCATATACTCTTCACAATGGGACGGCTTTGGTCCTGGTCTCGGGATATAGAGACTGAGTGTGTTTAGCCCTATTGACTTCCATGAACTGAAACAGAATGAAGAAAAAAAAACAAATTAAAATATCTATCTAATTTTTTTGCTACGGATTTTTCCTTTGTTCTGTTTCAGGTGATCTGCCAGTTCATGAGGATCATTAAGGCTGAGCACATTCAGCCTCTATATCCAGGAACCAGGACTGAAGCCGTTCCATCGAAAATTACAAGAGTATTGGGCAAGCACCCAACAAGATTTTTCTAATTCATAAATCGTCACAAAAATACCACCGTTCTTAATTTACTTCTTTGTACCCAAAAAATAAATTGGATTGTTTGTTTTCAATAATCCCGGACTAATATCACAGTCTAATTTTTATTCTAACTCATTTAATAAAAATGGATCTTCTTCTTGCAGCAATCTGCAATATACGGCATGTACGGGGTTACCTTAGCCATACAAGAATGGTACGGTCAATGTCTTTGAATGTGTCGCACGGTATTTGATGCTTAAATGTCAAAAAGAACTGTTTATCTGTAATCGACTTTGGAATGTGCTAATTGCATTATATATGTGTTAATTGGTCATTATGTATAATTTTTGACGTACATCTTGATTGAATAAATTGATCTACATTTTTTTCTGGGCGTGTTTTAAGTTTTCTAAGTAAATAATAAAGTATTTGCTCTATGATTTTTTCCTTTTTATTATAATAAATGTAATTTTAACTTTAATTTTAATATGTAAACAATTCTATAAGGTGTTACAAATTCAAGCTGCATTATTGGGATTTTAAAAATCGTATGGGGCACTAAAAAATACGTTTTCTCTTTTAAAAGGTTGCATTACTATTTAATAAGCTCAACGTTTTAATGTTTTAAATCGACATTAACTTTAATATTTTAAATACTTATCTGGATTTTTATTTATTGCCCTAAACGTTTTTTAAATCCTCCGTATAATGCATACTTATCATCAGAAGCATTTTTTAAATTTTACCTTATATTGTATTGCAGATAAAAATTTTAAGTTAATTTGACACGTAGGTCATAAATTATTTTTAAAGTCAATTAAAGTTTTTAAAAAATTATTTTTTTAAGTATACTGCTCAGAAATGTTTTATAAAATATGCAAGGTGTTTTCTTTGGTCAAAAATAGGTCCAAAAGGTTATATGAACGGGG
>JAHBCN010004063.1:0-42500 GCA_019359885.1 Listronotus oregonensis
AGAGTTGATTGCATAACAGCGGGGCACATTTAAATTCGGAAGAATGTCATATATTATACGAATTCGATATTGACGTTGAACCCGGATATAAAATCACAAAAGAACCTCAAAATATCATTTATATGCCGTTTACTCCCACTGGTCGTCGTTTTTGACAACATTACATAGATCTTGATGATAACGGTGACCTTATAGACTTAGAGGAGAAAAAATTATTGATAAGTTGGAATTGAAAAAATTGTCTAAGTATGGGTTTTTGCTTTAATAGACAATTACATTTGTTATCTTCAATTCAACAAAAGCAAAAGGATAAAAATAAAAAAACACAGCTGTCAACAATCACGTAGTTCGAATCTCACAGCGAAAGGACAATATCGCAGTCAGCGACAACGACGACAGCTTCCAAAAGGAATTTAAATTTTTTAAAGTCGATTGGGTTGAAGCCGAAAAATAAATAAATAATGTTTGTGACAAGGAGAAAATCCAAGTCTTTAATGAGCCATCCTAGATAATTCAAATAAGTTTACAAGAACACACTTATAAACCTAATGGTTCACCATCATTTCCAAATTCGGATGAAATACGTATTCCGGTACATTTTCAAGGTATAATTTTTGATATATCTGATAGCTACATTTATATTGAAGGCACAAATTACCAGTTAATTTTATTTTGAATTGTCCCATCACTAGTTATGTTTTTTTTTGTCTCCATTTCTTCTTAGGTAACAGGTATGACCTAGCGTTGTTTTAATACTGCCATTTTTTTTCTCTTTTTCTTTCAGCGTTTTATTTTGGTCAACTTGCTGCAATAATATTAATTTCCGATTGCAGTTAGCAGTGGTTAAACAATTATGGTCATGCTTGTTGCAACGTTTTCTTTATTCAATTTGAATGTTTAAAATAAGTTTATTTATAAATTTCCTCAATTACTTTTAATAAACTATGTCTGTTTTTTTTTTTGGGATTGTCGACTTATTATTAGCGATTCATTTTTAATATTAGTGATAAATTAATATAATATTGAGTGAAATATACGTTCTGTATACCATGGTACAGCGTACAAGGTTTAAATAATCTGATTTTTATTTTTGTTTTTTTTTTTTTATTTTGTAAATTGCATTGAACCTTACTTTGATCCTGAAGTTTAGATTTTTTGAAAATTTATCGTGTTATACACTTGACTGTTTATTTAATACTTTTCTTTATAAAGCGGTAGCCTAGCTTTCCCATATAAGGCACATGGAAGATTATAAGGTAATGGCTGACTTCTACGGACCTGCTATTGTGATGTACTGAATTTAAAAGGAAAAATTAAAAATCTTTTCCGCGGTGTCAAAGCCTTGTTTAAATTACACCATCTGACCATTATTTTATTTTTAGGGGATACTTCCTTGTATGGTTTAGTCTAGGTTATGTACGCTATAAGCTCCATTGAAATTTTATTTTCATCATATGGACCATTTAGAATTTATGTTGATATCGAGTTATCATATTTTAAGAATTCTCATTATAAACCGTTTTTTTTTTGACATATACTTACCGTTTGGTCAAGTAACTCAGCGCCCAATAAATGTGTTTATTGTCTAACAGAAGCAGACGGTGTTTTATTGCCCTATAATACCTCAACCAAACCTATTTATTTAGCTTTTATTATTATTATTTTTTTTTATCAATTACCCTTAATAGTCCAGGGCAGTTAGATCAAAATCAGCCATATTAACTAAATTTGGCCGTCACACAGATATCGAGATGCGGTTTTCTGCATTGTGTTCAGGAAGGTCACAGCACACGATGAGGTAGGGTGTAGGTTCTCGCTTTTTTGAAAAAGGCCTCCTGGGCCGGAAAATGCATTTTCAAATTGCATCGTAAATTGCACCGTTATAGAACGACTGGAAACTCGGAAAAATCGCTCAGAAATCGTTACTCGGGGGTTTTCGGGGCTGCCAAACTCGATTCTGGCATTAAAATTACCCGGGGGTGCGCGAGGGTGGCTCTGTGGGGGTGCACGGGGGTGAATTGGGGGAGAAATGCCAGCGTGCATGAAAATCGCTCCAAACTCGTTACTCGGGGGTTTTCGGGGATGCCAAATTCAATTCTGGCATTTTAATTACCCGGGGGTGCATGGGGGTGGCTCTGTGGGGCTGTCCAGGGGGTGAATTGGGGGGAAAAATGGCAGCGTGCATGAAAATCGCTCCAAACTCGTTACTCGGGGGTTTTCGGGGATGCCAAATTCAATTCTGGCATTTTCATCACCCGGGGGTGCATGGGGGTGGCTCTGTGGGGCTGTCCAGGGGGTGAATTGGGGAGAAATGGCAGCGTGCATGAAAATCACTCCAAACTCGTTACTTGGGGGTTTTCGGGGATGCCAAATTTAATCCTGATATTCTAATTACCCGGGGGTGCACTGGGGTGGCTCTGTGGGGCTGTCCAGGGGGTGAGTTGGGGGGGAAATGGCAGCGTGCATGAAAATCGCTCCAAACTCGTTACTCGAGGGTTTTCGGGGATGCCAAATTCAATTCTGGCATCAGACATCCCCGCAGGCCTTCGGGGTCCCTGTTTCCGATTGTCTTGGGGGGCGTCAGCGGCCGTAAAAATCAGACATTCCACTTCACCGGGGATATGAATAATAAAATTTTTTATGGAATATCAAATCAAGAAATATTACAAATATTATAAAAACAATTGCTTTGGGAGTCTTTTGTGGCTCGAAGCTACATTTGAAAAAGGCGCCAATGCTCAAGAGAGTAGAGTATCGTTACCATCGGGACCTGCGCACAGAAATATTCTGTGTCGACTGAAGAGAAAAAATATGGCTCCAGTTCCCGCGCGCAATCGGCGTCTTTATATATGGCATCAGTATTAGATCTCTCGTCCCAGACCACGCTGCTTTTTTGTTGCATGTCGATACAGTGCTACAGTAGTCAAGTGTCTTGGATTTTGACCTTTTTTTAGTGATTGAGTTCTGTTCAGCACTCTTATAAAACGTTGATTTTTTCTTATACGTAAATATAGTGCTCAAATAATAAAGCCCTGTCTGGCTCTCTTGGACCACGTGGGTTTTCCAGTATACGTCAATGCAGTGCTAAAGTGATAAAGTTTTTTGGATTTTGGACCATTTTTTTGGTGTTTGAGTTTTGTCCAGCACTCTTGTAACTCATCTTTGCTAGATCAAGTGTTCAAGGATTGTTTTTCAAGTTTTTCAACGGAATTGAATATTGGCCTGAGCTGACAATGGAAGTTTCTGGAGATATCGGAAGCTGCGATATTGAAGAGGTATGTATCTTTTATGGGATATTTTATGGAAGGGACTTTGAACATATGATAGATGCGTGGCCATATAAGGGGCAAAATATTATTAAAGAATATTATAGCGTATAGAGGACCGTAATTGTTATGTCTACGAAGTTTTTTTGAAGGTGGTCAGGGAAGGTTATATATGCATGCATATACAACAATACATACATATATGTATAGCCCGAGCATGCGCTTATCCGACAAACACTTCGTAGATACAAAAAAGACTTTCTATTCTCCAGAGGAGGGGCGGGTGTATGTACGTAGAACTATATATGTACCAAAGAAGATAGAGCGTCCATTCATCAGCCTTTCTAATGCTATGATTTTCGGAGTCGTCGTATGCTATCAGACGGCATTCACTCTAGAATTTCTACCTGTGGTGACCCGAACTGAGGAACTAACTTCCCTATTTTAAGTGATCTTCTATCATCTTTGTATGTACATATAGTGCATCCAGGTTCAATCTGCGGTAACGGCAAGCACATGCATGTACCCCAGGCTGTGACCCGAGATGCGTGCAGGTATAAAATTTAAATTAATAAAATTGAAGAAAAGAAAAAAATCGTATACTTCCGAAAATTCAGTTAGGCATGATAATATGGCCATTTTGTATAATATAAGCAAAATATATGCATTACCGAGCATGATGTATACCCAATGATACATACGTGTGCATAATACATGCATTGTTATGTAAAATATCTCGCAAAGGTGTACACTTTTGATGCACAGTTAATGGATAATTATGTATGAGTTATGCAGAATGTTTGCATGACTTTTGCAGAACTTTGCAAAAATGGTGCCTTGGTATGGCTCCTTAAATACTGCCAAAATCCATGTATATTTATGCATAATCATGTATAATCAAATTTCTCGGGTACTGGCCTTTGCGGTAAACTGCGGTACTTTTTTGGTCACGGACCCTAACATGCTATTTCAATCTAATACTCGATGTTTTTTTTTTGTTTTTAGATGGAAAACTTAGGACAAGAAATATTTTGCTACATCTGCCGCTATGTAGATAGTTGGCGTGGCTCCTGCAGCATTGATAGCTCTCTCATAGAACTAACACCGGCTGGAGCCCTGACGTTAATTGGAACATCCAAAGACCGTATGGACGATGATTTCCATGGTATTATCTCCAATATATCGGTAATAACTGTACATAAAACATGTTACAAAAAGTATACTCATCCGGTTAATACAAACGCTGCACGAAAGAGAAAACTCTCTGAAAAAAATTCCGGAGAGGGGTCGTCTAAAAATATAAGAGTAGAAGAAGACAATGATGATAATAATGATGAAGAAAGTAATAACGATGGATTCGATTGGAAAAATAAATGTTTTATTTGTACCAAAACAATTTATAAGAAAAAAAACCCTAAGCGCTCATGGAGTGAAGTCAAAAGTCGGGGTGTCACAGACACGATTTTTGAAGCTTTATCACACCCTGATTGTGAATATGATGAGTCTACAAAACAAGCTGCTCTAGAGCGATTAGAAAATGTATCTAATCTCGAGACCCTAGGTGCTCTGTATCACAAAAAATGTTATAATGACATTTGTAGCCCTTTCAGCCGTCGTCCTAAGGCCACAGTTGACCTCACGGACAAGATAGATAGGGCGTGTGCGTTAATTGTACAGTATATTGATGATCATGAATACGCTCAATTTACTTTGAGTGATTTAGTTGAACAGTTACCAGAAGATGTTTATAAGCCTTCAGAACCCACCATTTTAAATCGGTTGAAGGGGCATTACGGGGATGAAAACCTCGTAGTGATAGGGAAGAGAAAATGTTCCACTCTCATTTGTCTTTCCAATAAAGGACTATATGAGGCGCTAAATGAAAGCTGGCAGAGACAAAACCCGGATGAAGATCGCGAAACAGAGCATCTAAAAAAAGCTGCTGAAGATATTGTCAAGGAAATTCGTGAACAACCTCATGATTCTAGATGGTATCCACAAAGCGACACAATGCTAGAGAATTTATATGAAAACTTGCCACGAAAACTCAAAATTTTTTTGAATTCTCTAATTTCTAATACAAACAAAAAGAGAAACAAACCCGATCACTATGAGCGAATTATTGCATCCGTGGGTCATGTTTTGATGTCTGCAATATGCCCAAGAAAATTGTCTCCATTTATGCTATCTCTAGCCGTATCCCTTCACCGAGAATTCGGTACTAAAAACATGATCGAAATGCTCCATTCGTGTGGTTTGTCTGCATCATATAAAGAAGCTACAAAGTATGAAATGTCCGCGGCCAAGCATATGCAAATTTCTGTAGAGCCAGGGGCGTTCATCCAATTCGTGTGGGATAATTGTGACAGCAACATCAAAACTATACTTGGAGGCGAGTTTCATGTTGCTGGTGAAATTGCTGTAATTACACCTTCATCAAAGGTATCACCTCGATGTCCGATACCAAGACCTCAAGAGATTTCCGCAAAAGAAATGGAAATGCTTGATAATATAACAGTACTTCCTTATACATTAAAACCAAGCGATGGATTGGAAAACATTAAGATACGGGATGGAAATCTTGATGTTAATTTAAAATTTACAGAGGCCACAAGAATCACAGTATTCTGGATTTTACAGAAATATTTGGACCCAGACATGCCCTTAGGGTGGAACGGTTTTATAGAAAAATTAACTGCCAAAAAAAAATATGAAGTCTCATTAATCCAATTTATGCCGTTTATCAATGCCAAACCTAATGATTATAGCACCCTATATACGACAATTACGGAAAGTATTGCTCAAGCTCAGGAACATGGAATAACTTGTATTATAACCTTTGATCAACAGTTATACTGGAAAGCCCGCGATATTGTGGCAGCAAAGCTTATTTCGGACGATGTCCACATCTTTATCAGACTTGGCGGGTTTCATACTCTTTTATCGTTCTTGGGTTGCATAGGCGTAGTTATGAGAAATAGCGGACTCCATGAAGCGCTCTGTTCAATCTATGGAGATACTATTGTCAAGAAAATATTAGTTGGCAAGCAATACTCTCGGGCAGTACGTTGTCATACTCTAGCGTTAGCTGCAATTTTTAAACAAATATTTAATGTTGCCGAGGTAAAGAAAGATTTCAAATCGAAACTTGAAGACCTCAGAAGTGAATTTTATGAAATGCCCAGAAGCATGGACGATTTAGTGAAATCTAACGAATTTCAAAACTCTGTAAATGCAATAGAAAAAATTTTTGAACAAATTGAAAATAACAATAGTACTTGTAAATTGTGGATAACCTATTGTCGGATGGTATTTCTTCTTAAAGATTTCATATTCGCCGAAAAAAGTGGAAACTGGGATTTGCACGTCAGTACCTTAGAAAAAATGATTCCGTTTTTCCACTCAACCGGCCACTTCAATTACGCTAAATCAGCCCAAATTTATATCCAAGATTGTAAGGACTTACCAAAATACATGGCTCTGGATGAGTATGAAGGATTCACCAGACAGGGGTACTGGACATGCCGACGAGTCGAAAAATTCTTCTCCGGAATCTTCACAGACCAGACCATCGAACAGACACTAATGAAAACAAGTAAACTCGAGAGGGGTCACTCCCAGCGTCGCTTATCAGTGGCTTATGGGCAGCGCCGCCACAAATGACTGCTTGATGGGCTTGCAAAAATTTACCAAAATCACGCCGGATACAAACTTTCAGCATAAAGACTCCCGGGATTCTATGCTGATACACGACAAGAGAGATCTGAAAAAACTAGACGAATTTTTTACACAGTTCTGCCCTTTTCCAGATGTGGAAAATGTAACTAATATTGCCAATGGAATAAGTGGGGACAATGACAAAGTCACTTGTTATAAAGGTTTTGAAAAGGGACTGGAAATTATGCGGGAAATTGTCGGGAGCAACTTCAAAGAATTGAAACTCTCTTTGTCCAAAAAAATTACTTGCATCGGGTCTGAAAAGTGCACTGTTAAGGTTGGCCAATACAAGTTCCCCAACGTTGATCCTCTTATATTATTTCACCGAATTCTCGCCCTCAATAAGCCAGACTGTATGGAATTTTATTTGACATTCGAATTGTCAGCTTATCCCCCGGCTATGTTCGACAAGAACGGCATGAGGAAAAATGAAAAATCCAAGCTGTATAAACTTTTAAGGAAAGATATGTAAGTGTAAGAAGTCAAGACACACAATATGTGATTGATGGAGGCATGCTTCTGCATAAAGTTAGATGGCAAAAAAGCCAGAACATGTTACAGATATGCAACGGGTATGTTAGTTACATAAAGAGAGCATTTGGGAACAGAGTTTTTGTTGTTTTCGATGGATACGACCAAATGACCACTAAATCGACGGAAAGAAAGCGTCGATGTATGCATAAAAATTCCGCCACTATACGCATGGCTCCAGATTCCTGGACGACCATGACGTTGCCAGCAAGTGTAACTCAGGACAAATTTCTAGGGAATAGCAAAAATAAGTCCCAGCTAATTAAATTTCTCCAGGAGGAATTGGAACGGGCCAACATAATGTCTCAGCAGAGTGTAGCTGATGCGGATGTTGATATTGTGCTTAAGGCCATAGAGACTGCTTCTGGAAGCCACAACAATAAAGTGGTTATTGTTTCGGAAGACACTGATGTCTTAACAATGCTTGTAGCTCGGACTCCACCGAGTCTAGAAGTATTCTTGCTGAAACCACCTTCCCGTAGAGAAGCTGATGTTGTGTATTCTTCTGAGAGCTTAGCCCTCAAAAGCGCGTGTATCAGGTCTCATATATTATTTCTACATGCCTTCACGGGATGCGACACAACCTCAGCATTTTTCTATCGAGGGAAAGTTAAATTCTGCGAATTGTTTGAGGAATCCGAAGATTTACATGGGTTTGCAGAAATATTTAAGCAAAGACATGTAGCCGTGGACAATTTAATAGATCACGGGCTTCGTTTAGCTTTGGCTCTTTACGGAGCACCCAAAGATGAGCGCACCAAAGATGAACCTGCGATTGAGCTCGTGCAAAAATATCGAGCAAAATCGTATGCTGAAGCCGCCAACCATAAAAAAGTCGACCTTGCACGCATAATTCCGACTGCCAATGCATTAACAGAGCATATCAAGCGGGTCTATTTCCAAGTACAGGCTTGGTATGGTTCACAAAATCAAGACGAAAGCTTAGATCCATTGAAATGGGGGTGGGAATTGGTGGATAGAGAGCTCAGTCCTGTCACCATGACCCAGGAAGCCGGCCCCGAGGAAATTTTGAGCAAAATTTCTTGTTCTTGTCAAACCGACTGTGGCGCGAGGTGCGGGTGCCGCAGAAATGGGTTGGAGTGCTCACTCGCATGCAAGCATTGCGATGGCAATTGCTCAAACCAAAAAGGCACTTCCAGTGATGCCGAGAATAGTGACGAGGAAGAAGATGAAGAGGGGAAAGAAAATTCAGAAGGTAGGGAAGATGAAGCACGGGAAGAAGACGAAGAAGAGTTTGAACAAGATGTTTAGCATTTAAGTTTAAAATTGAATTTTAAAATGAATAATTCAAGATTAATGAGAACTCCAATCTGTTATTTTAAGAAAGTATTACTGTTATAATTTGCAGCAAGGATAGGAAGGAGAGTTCGAGAAGACGTTTAGTATTTAAGTTAAAAATTGAAATTTATGAGTGAAGATTAATAAAAACTCCTATATGTTATTTGAATAAACTATTATTTTCATAATTTGTGATTTCCCACCTTCTCCTTTACCATTTGCCACGGAGCCACCCCGGGGGGTGTTTGCAAGGCCCTGCCACCCCCCCCCAACCCCCCATACATGGGTCCCCCCCACCCCGGGAAATTTCCCAAATTTCAAAATTAAATTCAGCATCCCCAAAAACCCCCCAGTAACGATTTTGGGAGGATTTTCTACGCTGCCATTTCTCCCCAATTCACCCCCTGGACAGCCCCACAGAGCCACCCCAGGGCGCCCCCGGGTGATGAAAATGCCAGAATTGAATTTGGCATCCCCAAAAACCCCCCGAGTAACCAGTTTGGAGCGATTTTTGCACGCTGCCATTTCCCCCCCAATTCACCCCTGGACAGCCCCACAGAGCCACCCCAGTGCCCCCCGGGTAATTAAATATCAGGATTAAATTTGGCATCCCCAAAAACCCCCCAAGTCACGATTTTGGGAGTGATTTTCATGCACGCTGCCATTTCCCCCCAATTCCCCCCCCTGGAAGCCCCGCAGGCCCCCCCCGTACCCCCGGTGTTTAAAATGCCAGAATTGAATTTGGCATCCCCGAAAACCCCCGAGTAACGAGTTTGGACGATTTTCATGCACGCTGCCATTTTCCCCCCAATTCACCCCTGGACAGCCCCACAGAGCCACCCCCATGCACCCCCGGGTAATTAAAATGCCAGAATTGAATTTGGCATCCCCGAAAACCCCCGAGTAACGATTTTTGGAGCGTTTTTTCTGCACGCTGGCATTCCCCCCCAATTCACCCCCGTGCACCCCCACAGAGCCACCCTCGCGCACCCCCGGGTAATTTTAATGCCAGAATCGAGTTTGGCAGCCCCGAAAACCCCCGAGTAACGATTTCTGAGCGATTTTTCCGAGTTTCAGTCGTTCTATAACGGTGCAATTTACGATGCAATTTGAAAATGCATTTTCCGGCCCAGGAGGCCTTTTTAAAAAAAAGCGAGAACCTACACCCTACCTCATCGTGTGCTGTGACCTTCCTGAACACAATGCAGAAAACCGCATCTCGATATCTGTGTGACGGCCAAATTTAGTTAATAAATGCCTTTCTCCCTGGACTAGGTCGTAGTTCGTAAGCTGCCGGATCAAAACAGGCCGTTTCTCTCGCTGCGGTGTGGCTACTGGAGGCTTTTTGGTGTGGCGCCTGCGCTCATACATAACAGTTTTCATGCTAATTAATCAGCGGAGAATAGTATATGCCCTGTCCGCCCAATACTCAGCACGTATAGAGTGAGTGTTATACTCTTATTATTTTTTTGTTTTAAAGAAAATAGATGGATATTAATGTAAAAGAAAAATTTTATAAGTTAGGTTCTGGTTATTAAAAATGTCAATACTTTTAGATTTTAGGTTTTAGGATGTTAGAAGTGTTACTCTGTTTTTAATACAAAATTATAGATGTCGTTAGTTGAAAGAAAACAGTAGTAAGAAGAATGTTTGAAAGTTTAATAATTAAAAGTCTTGCTTGTTCTTTTTAAAAGGTAAAAACGTTGATTTTCATTAAAAGTAAAACCGATAGCAGGGTCTATTCCATTAATTAAAGAGCAGTACGTAATAAAATTCTTGTAAATAAATTGTTCTAATAATATTTATTAAATTTCTAGGAAAATAAAGCAAATACTTTGTCTACTCAAGATGGATCCACCTACCGAAAGGTACCAATAAAATTTAGTAGGTATGAATTATATTAAAGAACCTGGTAAAAACCCTATTCGAGCTATCTATTGTTTTGCTTGTTTTTGAAGAAAATATATAAAATTACTTGGTTGTGCTGAACCAATTTTATTCTTATTCTGTGCAAGAGTGCAAGGTAAAATAATTTTTTTAATCTTTTCAGCCTCATTGGATTTTAAACTCAAAATTCCGAACTAAACTATTTTTTGTTATCTAGTTACCATGAAATATTTCAAAATGTGCTGCGTAGTCAATTTTTTTTATTTTTCACTCTTTGTTAAATTTAACAATTGTTAAGTCCATTGCTAACTTTAACAAAGCGATCATTACTCGGCTGTAGAGTAGTAATTTAAATTATCAAAACGTCCATCTTGCACCTGTACTATTTCCTAGGACAGCCATGTACTTTTAAGCACTTACTATTAGCTAATTGATAAATTGAAACTCGGTGGGTCATCATCTATGATTATTAATCCTTTATCGAGTCCAATAAATTATTAATATTTTAATGCTATAGATTCGAATTAATAGAACCTATGTAGGCGGAGTTTATTTTTGTTCCCGACACTAATCTGATTATTTATTCAAAAATATTATCATTAATTTGTTATGTCTAACTTCCCAAAACTTTTATGGCAAAGGTAATTTTGTATCTATTATATTTTTAAAGAGCTTTGTATTTATTATTTGTAAATAATAAAAGGACACATTGATCAATACTTTTTATAGTAAATAAAGAAATCTACAAATTCCTGACAGAAAAAATAATAAATTGGTTGATATAGTGTGTTTAAGAAGTCTTTGTTTTAGGGAATACCGTAAAACCAAAAGAATCCCCTATTACAAGGGTATAGTAAGGGTCCCACCTGGAAGGATCCTTGAGTTCTTTGGGTTTTATGTGTATTAAATAGGATGTCTGGCAACATTGTAGGAAAAGTAAATGTATAACGCCACAGCCTTCTATAACAAAAGAGCCATAAAGCAAGAAAGGCAACGTTGCAAACAACACTGCGCCCTGGCTGGTTTTAAATTTTAAAGAGTTCTAAGCAGATTGCGTAAATAAACATTTTTTATGAAATTTTAAACAAAATACAGGTATTATTTTAAAAATAAACATAATTTTAAATACTATACTATATGGCCCTAAAAACACTAATGTGTCCGGAAAACCTAGGCCATATTAGAATATTTGGGAAACCCATTATTATTTTTTTTAAAATTTTTGCTAGACATTTAAAAAAATTAATTTTAAGGCTTTATTCTTATACTGTTTAACTGTTTTTTGCAAATAAAAATTTAAAGTTACTTTTTAAAAACCCAGCTAAAAATGTATTAATCAGTATTTTTCAAAAATTAAAATCAACCGAAAACAACATATCTATAATAATATTATTAAAAAACATAATCTGTACTTAATAAGGAAGACAAGTTTAAAAAAGCAAAACTGGGTTTATTATTCGGGTTTTACAGTACCTTAAAACATGTAAATAACTTTTAGAATATAGATAACAATATTTTTAGGTGAACTTACCGGTATTTATATTATTTTCTTAATATAGTCCTGACGATATTGCTTGGAGCTAATATTTTTTTTATTGCACATTTACACACTTATCAATGTCAAAATAAACTTATTTATAAATATATTTGGTAACCTTGTTCGTAAATATAGTTATTACATTAAAAGTTTCTTTAATACACTTATCCCGTCAAAGTGGAAAGTTTTTTTTTTTACATCTTTTTTTAGGCAATTTTGAAAATGAACTGAGGTTGTAATGAAACGGAATTGTTTATATTTTTGGTATAATTTCCTAAAAAAAAATTGTTAAAAAAGGGTAACTTTTTGATATAGTTTCTTTACTTCTGTACCGACTTACACTAGTCTTCAAAGGAAAAATAAAAATGTCCATTAGAAGGCTTGCAATAGTTAGGGATGTTAAAAATTTTGGGTTAATAAAAAATATAAACACAAGCAATGATCGAATAACCACAACTAACCACAACTATATATTTTTGACACAAGAGTCAAACACTGCATATCTCCAATTTTTTAGGTTTAGTTTTTATCAAAATCAGTAATAAGGTCGTTTTGAAGAAAGCTTTCAATCCCATGTTCTTGTTCGTAAGTTTCTATGAGGACTTTCCTTCTTTCTTCAGGGTTTCTTTTTTGGGGGACTTTTAGGATTTGATAAACATTTCGGTTGGTTCTTATAAAGCCTTGGTATTTAAGCTATAATTTAAAGGGGACGTCAAGGAAACTCCGGAATTTTTCCACTTTTTTCTTTTATGTTTTTAGTTCTCAAAAAGTCACTATTATCAGATTGTTTCAACACACCACTGAAGAATTAAGTCACCGAAAAAAATTTTTTTGTGAATAGCACGCAACCAGACCTTTTTATTTTTTGTCTTTAGGAAAAATAAATGTTGTTTGATGTCCTCTGTTTTAATAACGCTGTCGTAAATTTTTTTTCATCCGGAACGCAACACTTTCGCGGCGTATTAAATATACATACATACAATTTACATATAAACGAAAAAAAAACGATTTTAGTTCACTAATGCAATATGCAATACTACACTACTTTAATTAGTCCTTAATTTAAAACTATAGGTTGCTATTTTATTTTAAAAACACAAATTATTTTTTGCGTATCAATCGTTTGCGTTTACTTTTCAAACTGCATTTAAAGAAACCGACAAGGCCAAAGAAACCGCACGTGTTTTGCAAGCCTAGTATGCTGTGTTGCCAGATCTGCTGCTTCATAGCTCCTTTAGTTTTAGATAGCTGTGATAACGCGTTTTTTAATAAATACCTGTGCTGGTAAAAGTATTAACCTGAGCAACCTTCAGAACTTAACAAATCATGATTAAGCATTAAATGTTAAAAAATTTACAGTGATCTTGTAGTATTTATCTATTAAAAAACTTAATTATAATTAACAATTCATGTAAATTGTTAGGAATGCTTAAAAGATCCACGTCTTATCAATGAAAACTTAAGTAAAACCTTCCGGACCTTAATTTTAATTTTTGATATACCCCCTTAAATTGTTTTATTATAAACAATTTTTGGCAAGTAAATATTTTCTATTAATAATTTTTTTCACTAAAAACCTATACTTATGATCCATTTTCTTAAGAGTGCATTTACGCTATACCTTAGGGGTCGGGCGAAAGGACGCGGAGACGGTGGGCGGAGACTAACAAACTCCCACTACCACAATTTTCGTATAGCCGCATTAAAAATATTATATTTTATTTAGGTTTTTCCAAATTCGGTGTTTCCATGCGATGTTGTTTCCGATTGCAAGCCTACAGGAGATAACGTTTTTCGGTAACTATTTTTCACTTAAATGACATAAATTATACATCATTTTTAAAGGTAAGGAAATAATCTATGCTTCTGCTGTAACGGATTTTTAAAATATGGGTCGAATAAAGAGAAAGTAGTATCTAAACATAACCGATTTTAAGGTGACTTTCACTCAAGGAAATATTAAAAACTAAATCTAAATTAAAAAAACTATTACAGCAGAAGCCTAGATTTAAGTGTTGGCTTTCAAATAATTTTTGAAAATTATCGATAACTTTGCCGTTTTTAAGAAAAACGTTATGCCCCAAACCCCAAATTGGATCCAATTTTCGCAGCGCGAATGGACTCTTAAGGAGTCGATGAAAAACTCAAAATATTCAATTTTTCACCACAACTTTTGTCTTATTGTTGCCAGTGTTACATATTCTTTTTTGGTGTACATAGAATAAATTGTGTTGCGAATTATATTTTTCAAACATATTGTAATTCTAGTTTTTGCGGTCTTTTGCTTGAAAGACACACTGAAAGCGTAATCCTGGTCCGATTTATCTCATTCTTCTTTATATTTGCGATCGTTGTTGGGCTTAATTTTGTTGCATCTGCGGCTGCTATATTACATCATCCCAATTTAAAGTTTTGCTTTTGTTCCTTATTTTGTTGAAAAAAAGCCAAAATATTTAAAATTATTTGCTGCGATTTTGCATTATACCTATTAAATCTTTTTCTTGGTATTATTTAAAACTTTTTGAAATATTTTTCGACCACAAGTTGACACATTAATGGTTTTAATTAACAGTGACGGATACTTCACATAACCAAAAATTAAAAAAAATAATAATCATCGGACACTTATTTTTTCAAAGGTTTGTTGTTACCGCTGTTTGGAATATACTAAAGAGTCGAAGGAACGAAGAAACGGCCGAGGGATTTTTTGTGCAGTAAGATGGATTTGCATTCGATTCGTGTAAACGTCTACAAACTTTGTAAACAAATTTAATTGATAGGAAATGAAAAACCGCCTTTTTGCAATAAAAAAATGGAATTTTAAAATGCATTTAAAAGTTTGCAATTATAAAAAAACTATAACTAGGTAAATAATGATGGAAATGGGCCAGAATTTGTTACTCGGAGGTTTTCGAGGTCGCTGAACACGAATATGATATTATTAAGGGCCTACGGAGTACCTGGTGCGCGCTAAGCTTGGCATAAAAGTCGTCTTCTGGGGTTTTACAACAATTTCTCGTAATATCAGCCCAATTTTGTTACTCGAGGGGTTTTCGAGGTCGTTGAACACAAATATAATATTATCAAGGGCCTACGGAGTACCTTGGTGCGTGCTAAGGATGGCGTAAAAGTCGTCTTCTGGAGTTTCACGACAATTTCTCCTAATATCAGCCCAATTTTGTTACTCGGGGGGTTCTCGAGGTCACTGAACACGAATATGATATTGACAAGGACCTGCGGAGCCCTGGTGCGAGCTAATAATGGTGTAAACGTCGTCTTCTGGAGTTTAACCACAAATCCTTCTAATATCAGGCCAATTTTGTTACTTATGGATTATCGAGGTTGCTGAACACGAATATGAGAATGACAAGGGCCTGCGGAGTACCTGGTGCGCGCTAAGAATGGTGTAAACATCGTCTCTGGAGTCTTGCGATAATTCCTCCTAATATTAGCCCAATTTGTTATTCAAGGAGTTTTTGTGGTCGTTAAACACGAATCTGATATTGATAAGGGTCTGCGGAGTACCTGATGCACGTTAAGAATGGTGTAAACTTCGTCTTCTGGAGTGTTATGACAAATCCTACTTATATCAGCACAATTTTGATTCTCGGGGGTTTTTTAGTGGGTAAGGGGTTTGCGGAGTACCCGGTGAGCACTAAAAATGGTGTAAACGTCGTATTCCAGTACCCAGTACTAGATCATGGCCTTTGAGGTACCCGGTGTCCGGATAGATTGGTATTAATGTCGTCTTCTGGAATTTTGTGGTAATCTGTTAAAAGTTAAAACTTATAATTTCTGTTTATGGTATTTATTCATAAAATTGTTTAAATAATATTTTAGTATAAAAAATAAAAATTTTGAAACTTTAATACATATTAAAATAATTCATTCATCATTTCCGCTGCTTTCTTCTACTTCTTTGATAACCCCCAAGTAACAAAATTGGGCTAATATTAGAATGATTTGTCGTAAAACTCCAAAAGACGACGTTTTCACCATCCTTAGCGCACACTAGGTACTCCGCAGGCCCTTGTAACTGTCATATTCGTGTTCAGCGACCTCGATAACCCCCAAGTAACAAAATTGGGCTGATATTAGAAGGATTTGTCGTAAAACTTCAGAAGACGACGTTTACACCATTACTAGCGCGCACCAGGTCTCCGCAGGCGCTTGCCAATGTCATATACGTGTTCAGCAACAAGAAAAACCTCTTGAGTAAGGAAATTGAGCTGATATTAGGAGGATTTGTCGTAAAATTCCAGAAGACGACCTTTTCACCATTCTTAGCGCGCACCACGTATTTCGCAGGTTCCTTGTCAATATCATATTCGTGTTCAGCGACCTTGAAAACTCCCCGAGTAACGAAACTGGGCTCATATTAGAAGAAATTGTTAAAACTCTAGAAGACGACTTTTACGCCATCCTTAGCGCGCACCAGGTACTTCGTAGGCCCTTAATTGTTTTATATTCGTGTTCGGCGACCCCAAAAACCCCCAAGTAACAATTTTGAGCTTATTTTCATCATTATTTACCTATTTATAAATTTTTTGTAATTGCAAACTTTTAAATGCATTTCAAAAATGCATTTTTTAATGCACAAATGCAGTCTTTCATTTTCCATTAATTAAATTTGTTCACAAAGTTTGTAGACGTTCATACGAATCGAATGCAAAAAACCGCATTCAAATTCATCTTACTGCACAAAAAATCCCTCGTAATGCTTATTTTTGTGCTACGTTTCCCCGACTAAAACAAGGATAAACAAAAATGACGTCATTACAAATAGGTATAATTTCGACTTTATCTAAGAAGTCACCCGTTTTATTATATTAAAAAAAAATTCATAAAACCCTGTATAACAATTTTAAATTTATCATTATCCAACATCCTCATCAATACACTATTCTCAACAAGTGCATAACTCTCATTAACTTTACAATAATAAGTTCCACCTAACAAATAGAAAAAGCACTCGATGAGCAAAAAAGCGTAAAGCATTGTGATCGAAATGGAATAATTTGTTTTATTCTATTGTTAACGCAGAAGAATGGCGCAGAGCAGCTGCAATATTGCATGCCGTTGTAAACAACGCCGACGGCCCGACATCGAATTTAATTGAAACTGCATCATTTATGTGGAGACGTAGCAGGAAAACTTTGACGGATACTGATGGGAAAAATGTGGCTGTAAATTAACCTGCTTTATTCGGCAAATTACTAAAAATATATAAACGCAAAAATATTTTTAAGGTAAATGAAAATGTCGAATATTTTCGTGTTAATTAGTTTGTTTATACAGGGTAATTCAAATTTAACTTTCATCCTTAGGATAAATTAGGGCAAAGTTGCGCATTTATGTTATAAACAATCAAAAACTTTAACACTTTAACTACTATGTGTACCATAAATTGTACACAACTACCTTTTATGAGTAAACTGCGTGCCCGTATATGGTCACAATCAGTGGGTAGGTTTAGTGAGTTGTGTACCTTATACCGCCACGCTTTATATCAAATTAAATGCATATTTAGTATACCCCAGTTCATGACAAAAAATTGGCAAAACAGTTTCCATATAGATCCATAGATGGCGGTACCGTTCAGGTATTTTAACCGCCATTGCTAGATCGAAAAATAAACGTTCTGTTAACATATTTGTGACAGTTTTGTCAGCTCGATACGTGCGTTTGAAATAGTTTGAATTCAAAATGGGAGATCGGGCGTTAAGCGAAAGGGAGTTGATGGAAATAGTTGACAATATGAGTGACATCGAATATGAATACGAGTCAGACGTTGACGACTCAGTAGGTGATCCCGACTACGACGATTTCGGCTCATCGGAAAGTACGGATAGTGAGTTTGAGGCTGACGTGGGTGTAAGAGAAGAAAGTTGGCAAATTGTATTCAAGCAAATAAAAGTACTGAATATGTAACCTATACTTTGGATAACGAAAAAATTTATTCGAGACTGGCAGGTGTAGTTCAGATGAAAGCGGCAACAACAGAGATGTCAGTGAAGATGATGAATCCCATGAAGTTCAAGTAATTTGGAGTGATTGTTCAGGTAAAGTTAAATATAGAAATATCTTCTCAGTATTGCACTCGGCATTTTTTTCAGGAAATTTAAAGGATTTTTCATTCAACGAAAACCCCGGATTTTCTGCAGAGTTTTTTACAAAAAGAAGTGGAGATGATCCTTTAGATTTTTATAAGCTTTTTTTGGAAAATATTTTACCCACAATGGTTCAAGAAACTAACAAATATGCGGAACAAAAAATTATATATGGCATAGCAAATGAAACTATGAATAAAAACTCATTGTTAACACATTGAAAAGATACCGATGAGTCAGAAATCTTGGCATTTATTGGAATGCTTTTATGGATGAGATTAGACAAAAAGCCTACGCTTAAGGATTATTTTTCTCGCAATTTACTCTACAATAGTGACGTGGGAAAATATATTGGCATGTCATTGGCATTGCATTTCTCAGATAACGAAACATCGGATCCGACCAATCGGTTATGCAAGATTGAACCCTTAACAAATAGCCTAATCAGTAACTTCCAAGGAGCCTGTATTCCCAAAAAAGAAGTATGTATTGATGAAACAATGATTCCTTTCAGAGGTCGACTCACTTTTCGCCAATACATTTCGGTAAACGGCACAAAATACGGCCTCAAAATTTTTAAACTGTGTTCGCAGAAAGGGTATACATATAACTTAAAAATATATTCTGGAAAGGAGAACAACCCAAACGAATTACCAGTTGCCAACCGCGTAGTTCTTGAACTTATGGAACCTCTTTTAGATTGTGGACGGTTACTATGTACAGACAACTTTTATACCAGCGTTAGTCTCGCACATGCCCTGTTGGAAAAAACACGCACCTTATTGGTACTTTGAGAAAAAACAGAAAATTTAACCCTAAGCCAGTTACGGATGCTACACTCGAAAAAGGAGCTATGACTGCACGTGAAAGCAATACTCATGTGATTGTAGGAAAATGGAAAGACAAAAGGGACGTTTTATTTTTAACAACTGAAGCAGTTCCTGAAATGACAGATGTGCAAACAAAAAGGGGTACTGTGAGAAAACCATCCACTATCGTAAAGTATAACAGTATCAAATCATTTATAGATGTATCAGACCAAAAGGCTTCTTACTCGACTACTGTTCGACGCGGAATAAAGTGGTACAGAAAGGTTGCCGTAGAATTATTAACGAATACTGCAGTAGTAAATGCTCATATAGCATATCAATCAATAACTAAAAAAAACGTGAACATAACCAAATTCAGGGAGCAGATTACAAGCAAAATTTTCGATGATAGACATTTTGTAATGATTATTTTAACTGAAAATATTTCCAAAAATCACGTTTTGATTGAAAAAAAAATCAAGGGGTAGATGTACCAGATGTTATAAAAATAACAGTGAAAGAAATGGTCGGGGCTATGTAATGGCTAACACTCCTCGAACGAAAATGCACTGCCAAGTATGTGAAGACAAATTTATGTGTATGAAGTGCTTTTTTGATACTCACAACTGCGGATGGCGGAAATAGGAAGTGTGAGTAAATATGGTACACATAGTTTTAAACAAATGAGTTTGATTTTTTTATACATAAACTGTGTGTACCATGTTGGACACCTTCAAAAACTGTTTTTTGTAAAAAACACTATGTGATTTTTCTATTTGTATGTTTTAATGGAATAAAATGTTAATTTTTTAAGAAAAAAGGGTGTTAGTTTCTGGAAGTCATTTAGCGTCGGAAGGCGTAGTAGCCAAAGTGTTAAAATACGCAGTATTTCCAGAGATATCCGATAAAAACCAAAATTTTGGAAAAAAAATTAATTTATTTACAAACATTAGAAAATTCGAAATTTGTTTTAAATATTATGTACAATTTTAAGCTATTTATTTAAATTTACACTTTAATAACTCGGAAAACGTAAGATTTCATGTAACATTTTGTGAAAAAAAATTGTAAAGGATAAAAATAAAAAACCAAAAAAACTTGGTTATTTGAATTTTTCACATAAATTTTGAGTTTGTGTGAAAAAAGCGCAAATACAAAAAATGTAGATCTTATTATTACCTACAACTTTTTTTTATCGGACTTGTAGTTTTGTCAAAAATCAAAATAACCCGTTTTTTACCCTTAAAAACTCACCTCCTTCCACTTCCCGACCTTAAAATGGGCTAAAAACTATTTTTTCTTCCGTTTTGTCATATTTTCTTCCTTTTTTAATGGGTTTCATGCTACTATTATTATTTTTTGTGGTTTCAAAAATTATCGACCCTGGTCTATATTCCGCAAATACGTATTAGAATCGTAAGGGTAGGAACTCCGAACCGACCACCTCATAAGTCTCTCATTACCTATCTATCTATACAAAAAACTATTAGATATAGATTTGTATGTAGAGGCTTGTCTATGTTGGAACCAAAATCCGAAATAATTGGGATAAATAATCGAGATATTTGTCAAGTTCGGATCTCAAAAAATGAACGTATAGCTTTATCCGAGTGTTACCATCCTGAATATACATATTTCTAAAAATATTTGCACTGTTTTCGTATAACTGTCAAATTTGTAGGGCAATTTTTTACATATCGTTTGTCTTTTTATTAAAAAAAGAGACTTATTCGCAAAACCGGTGAAGGCAAATCCTTTTTGACACGTAATAACATTTAATTTTAACAAAAAACAAAAAATATTTGCCAAAATTGACCAACTAAGACGATAATTATTTTTTGGAGAATAGCGTGGCGTGAATTTTAGGGTAAAACCTATAAGAAGCATAAAAAAATTACCAAAACTAAATTTTAGAGTGGATGTTAATTAAAATAGGGTAATTAATTTTTATTTGTAAGTTAAGGTATATTGAAGCTTATCAGTTACCTTGACCATAATTTTTAGGCGACTATTTAAAATACATTTGTTCACTGCTAAATGTAGTTGCAAAAAAGTTGAACTGTTTTGTTCTCTGGCAAGCACGAATTGTCAAAGCCGGTAGTCTTCTAATGTCGAATTACCAACAGCAGAGGATTCGTTTAATACTGACGAACACACATGCGATACATCGCTATTACGGAATTTACTTACACCCAAAATCAAGAAGAAGGGGATTAAAAAGAAGAAAAAGAAATGGATAAAAAGAAGAAGATCAAGAAGAAAAACAACTAGAAGAAGTAATTGAAGATTATGAATAGGACGAATATTTTTTTTACTGTTTTTTAATATGCATCGCTTTTATTCAATTCCAAATAAACAGAATCACAACAGATCTGTAAAATAGGCCTACTGGGAAAACCACGTTAAAAAAAAACGCGCCAAGTACACTACCTCGAAGGTGGCGTGGAAACGTGTGTATACAATGACGCTTACAACTTTTTGAATCTTTATATCTTAGGAACGGTGGCTTTTAGAAAAAAATATTTTTACCTTTTTTATAGATAATTTTATGATCTACAATTTTGGTAAAAAGTAATTTTACGATAAAACTTACCGTTTTAAAGAAAATCGCGAAAATCCTTTTTTTCCTTTGACCTCGATTCATTTTTTTCCACGTACCAAAACGATGGGGAATTTTGGAATATTATTTTTAATTATATTTTAAACAATTTTACTCACTTTTAGCTTGATGTAAATTTCTGAACCTTTAAATGTCTAGATTGATCGAAGTATAATATCACGACAACCTTCATTTTGTCTTAGTAGTTTTTGAACTCTATCCAAATAAAGCTAACAACTTGTCGCACCTTTGCATTATCAAATGCAACCACAATAAAAAAAACAAGTTTATTTACCTTTTATCCGATGCTTACAAATACAATGGTGCTTTTTATGATGGTATAAAACGTACGACGAACAAACAAGTAATTTCTAATATATTTAAATCCAACTCACAACATTCCGCATAGGTATTTTGAACAAACCGCTCCTGTTAAATAATGCAGAGGCACCGGATTGGAAAATGTAACGTGTCGAAATCCGGAGACTTTCGAAGTTTTATGAGAAGTGCAGTTAACAAAGTAGCAAAGAAGGCTTTACGATGATTTAAAATTGTTTTTCTTTTTTTGCAGTTGTCATATTATTAGCCGTTAAATTATCTTACCTGATGGATGAAAACAATACATATTCATTAATAATTAGGACCAGGAGATATTGGGGCTGCAATTAAAATATCATTGGCCAATTTTAACGTTAAATTCCTTTTCAAGAAAATGTTGTGTCCAGTTTTAGGACATCTATATAAAAAAATAATTTTAAAAATTATCCTGAAATAAATTTTCCTTTAATTTTTTTTTACCAAAGTTAATTACCAGTGACTCACACCAAATATAGGCTGTAGAAAGTATGATGCTCCCGATTTTAATGGGCAATAGTGGAACTTAAAACAAGCCAAAAATAAATGGATCACATACAAAATGCTATTGATCTCAAGAGGGACACTTTGGTAAAAAAAATTGAAATCAACGAAAAAAGTTTTTTTTTTGTTAAACCTCCATAGAAACAATGTAAATTTTCAAGGCAAATGCTTTATTTGTATTTTTTACGTGAGTTTGCTCAAATTTTATCGTCAAGTTACAGATTTTTTGAAATTTTTTATATTTTTCTTAAAAACTTACCTTTTTGTTAAAAAAATAAAAATCCTAGATTCGCCACTTATTGGAACAGGATATTCAAATAAGAACACGACAGAATCATCTGCCCAGAGCCTAGATATGAGACATTTTGTTATTTACAAAAAATTAGTTTAATTAAATGAGCTAATGCACAGGGTAGGCCAAATTGGACGCTTTTGACAGGAAGCTCATGTTTCTGTATATTTTACACAAAAACTGACCTCCGTTTGCAAAGCTTAAGTTTCAAGTTAAACTTGCGTCGTTTACTCGCCACAGAGTGTTTTTCAGTTTCTTGAGTTTTCTTTAATTCCCCATAACTTTTTGGTTAAACGATTTTCTTATTCTGTAAAAACGTTTCAACAGCAAATTTTTAAGCAGATTGCATATCTGCTGTTTGTTTTTTTTATAACGCATTTTTGATTTATTTACTTATTTTTAAATTTTAAATAGGACACCCCGTATATTTTAACAGTTTTAAAATGGTTCAAAAATTAGTTTTTTAAGAATGTATATACTTTGTATTTCTTTCAGGCCGTTTCTAATATAATTTGCACAATATGTCATTTATTATTTGTATTTGGTGGAAAGTTAGCCATAAAGAAGTTAAGACGTTTTACTTCAAACAATCTTATGTAATGTTTGTAGTTTATTAACTGCTTAACTACAGTAGCGCAAAACAACCAACATAAATATAAATTAATTATTATGAATAACGGTAGCGAATAATCCTACCTTGAAAGAAAACTACTTTATCCTGTTGATGTGTAACCCTTTTGCTTTTTGATTAGGTTTTACTTATTCTTCAGGAAGTACTAAAATAGCTAGGACTTTTAAACAACGTATAAAAAAACATAAATTTAAGCCTTTCAAAACTAGAAAAGTTAATCACTTATCTTATGTTTTGCACACTATGAACATCGCCTAAGATTAAGTAGATGGATTCGTGACAAATGACAATAGTTTATTTTATTAGTAGTTTTAGATTTGTTAAAAAACAGTTTTTTATGTTGAATGTTTAAAACGCTGGAATTTTCTTTTAAAATATTTTATAAAATCTTAACTCTTTTAAAATGGGAATCAGCGATATATACTTTGGCCACTGCCGAGGGCTTCGAACCCCATATCTCTTTAAATTTAAGATATCAATATTTTAAAACCTCACCATAATTTGTTGGTTTTGGATTTAAATTTTCTTATACCAATAATTTATTTCTTGTTTATTGGTTTTGTGGGGCACTCAATATATCTTTTTAACACAACTTTTTGGTTTTATCAATTTTTAAAGCCTTTTTATATCTTTAAAATTTATTGGTTGAGCCCTAAAATTTTTGTTATTTTATCCTGTTTACTATTTGGAATTTTACGGGCTCGTAGTCATCATGTTTTGGTTTTATAAATGCAATGAACTTCTTGTTATTGTCTCGAAATACCCTGATATTTCTTTAAAAAATGGATAATTTCTACAAAAAGTAAACAAACCATTATTAGCATAACGACAAAGTTTATAATTTCTTTAAAAACTATAGCAAAAGTACATTTTTACTTTACACTTTTGGAGGGTTGGTATAGTTCTTTCGACTTCTCTGAAAATTAGGAAGCACTGGTAATTCTAGCAGTCTCATCCACTGAATTTTTAGCTTTATAATGCCGTTTAAGAAAAAAAAATGTATTTAATTTAGTTTCTAAGTCGTTTAAAAACACAAAATTTACACACGTGACATCTATGTTATATTTTAAAAGGCATAAATTATACATATTTATGAAAATAATAGTAAGAAAAAATTAATACGATGCTCACTACAAAAGTTATTTCCAATAACTCACAGCTCTTTAAAAGATTTCCTTAAATAAAAAAAGTAAGTCATCGTGAGTAACAATGTATACAGTAAGCGGCTTAAATATGGAACAAGTTCATTTAAAAATCAAATATTTAAAAAAAAATGCTCACTTACGTTTATCATAATTTTTCTTGCGCATTTTTGGCACTAAAGAAATATATACAGGGTGCGTCAAAAAGTGGATTTTGATACCAAAGTTAAATTTTTTAATGAAACATTATTTTTTAATACCAATTTTTAAGTTCTGTGTCAAATTTTAGGTACATACTTTTAAAAATAAAACAAGTAAAACACAAATAATCTCCGTTGATTTAGAGAAAAGTATACCCAACATCTACAAAAAGTAAGTGTTTGAGCATTAAGTGGATTACAGAAAACCGATATCTCTTCAAAATGACATTATCCTCTCTCGCAGTTTCTTTTTCAAATCCAAATCAGCCTAATATTTCAGATATCAATTAATTTGGTTTCAACAGGATGGTGCTCCGCCCATTTTGCTCGACAAATACGTAAATATTTGAATGCGGTATTTCCCGGACAGTGGATTTGTAGAAGCTGACCCACGAAATGGCCTGCAAGATCTCTAGATCTTTCACCGCTGGATTTTTTCCTTTGGGGATATTTAAAATAAAAAGTGTATAAGAAAAACCACGGAATTTAAATAATTTAAAATTTAAAATTAGATACGAAATAAGGCAAATTAATGAAAGTACTTTAACTGGTGTTATGGAAGGGTTTTTAAGCAGATACGCATATTGTCAAAAAGTTAATGGTGGACAATTTTAACACCTAGTAAAATAATTAAAACAATAGAATGCTAAAACTTTTTATTTTTTAGGTTTTATTTAACTGTTTTATTTTTACTTTTATTGTTTATTAATTTATTGGTGTTTAGTTCTTTGACTGTCATGTTTTTTTTTTTTTTTTTCCACTGTATTTAAAAAATTTTTTTTTTTAAAATTAAAATTCTTTTATTTTATTTGTTTTCTATTAAAAAAATTTTTAAGTTCATTAAACGCGCCATATTCACTTTAGTTACTGACCCAAGTCATAATGACAATCCACTTACAAAATTTACTTGTTTTATATTACCTTTAAAGGTATGTACTCAAAATTGAATTTTGTTTTTTTTTCTTTTGTTTCAAAAGAGTTAAAGATAGGTAAAGGATATGCTGCATGAATCATGCATAGATTTTGACACAAAATTCAAAAATGGATTAAGAAAAAAATCATTAAAAAAAAACTTTTGTATTAAAATTTACTTTTTGACGCACCCTGCAAATTTTTTCTGTAGTGCCAAAATGCCCAAGAAAAATTATGATAGACGTGTGCAAGTATTTTGTTTTAAACGCAATATCTGATTTTTAAATAAATTTGTTGCACATTTTAGCCGCTCACTGTATAACTATTTTCCACAGGCTTTGAAAATTAGGCACTTTGTATAGCCCAGTTACTTGAAACTGTAGTATTAATTCATAATAATAGTCTACATTAATTCGTTACCATTTTAATCAATATGATTCAATTCTGACAACATAATTGGACTCTTGACATCGCGTTATAATTATTGTCGATAATAACGTGAAGCACCTGATAATGATCTCTACAAGTGTCCTCAATTACTGTATTCATTATTTGCAAATAATGAATACTCGTATTTGTAATATAGACAGCTCTTGACTTAAATAAAAATTTAAGGACATTCCTGGAGATGCAATTTTCTTTTGACTTAATTTTCATAATTTATTTTTTTTTTTTCTTACTTTTATATTAGTTTTTTAAATTAAATTAAAAAATACCAATTTAAAAAAATTTAATAAAAAGTAAAAAGGGTGTAAGGGGAAATTAAAAAAATTTTTTTGTTTTTAATTTTTAAAAATTTTTTGGGAAAAGTTTGCATTTCAAATAACCAAAAAAGTTTTTTTAAATTTTTAAAGGGCCTTTTAAAAAATTGGGTTTTTTGTTTTGGGAATTCCCCCCCCAAAAGAATTTCCCCACCCTTTTTTTTCATTTTAAAAATGTTTTAAACAAGGAACTAAAAGAAAATTTTTTAAAAAAAAATTTTAATTTTAAAAAAAATTTGGGAAAAAGTTTTTGGGTAAAAAAAAAACCCTTTTTGCCCGGTTTTCCCCTTTTTTTTTTCTTTTAAAAAAATATTTTTAAAAAAAAAGTACCGGGACGGAAAACCCTTGTTTAAAATTTTTGGCCAAAAAAAAATTTTTTAAAAATTTTTAAATTTCACAAAGGGATTTTTTTAAATTAAAAAATTTATTTTAAAAAAATTTAAAATTTTTTTATTTTTTAATAAAAACATGTTAAAAAAATTTTCTTAAATTTTACCATAAACTTATTTTTAAAAAAATTGCTGAACCCCCCAAAAAAGGGATTTTAAAATTTTTAAATTAACTTTGTTTTTTTCCCTTTTAAAAAAAAAGTTTTTTTAAAAAAATAAGTTTTTGCCTTTATAAAAAGGGGGGTTTTTTACGGTACTTAAAATTCATTAAAAACCCAAAAGGAAAAAATTTTAAAAAAAAATGGGGTTTTTTTTTTTAAAAAAAACTTTTTAAAGGGGCCTTCAAATTTTAGGGCGGGTTTCCCCTTTAATGGGGGCCCCTTTTTAAAAAATTTTTTAAACGGGAAAAAAGGGAAAAAAAAAGGGGGAAAAAAATTTTTTCAATAGAAGGGGGGAAAACGAAAAAAAAACCCCAAAAATTTTTAAAAATTTTTTGAAAAGGGAAAACCCCCTTTTTTAAAGGGGTTTTATCAAAAAATCCAAAAAGTCTTTTAATTGCAAGTCCGGGTTTGGATTTGGTAAAAAATTTAACTTTGAAAACCCCAGTTTACCCTTTCCCCCGTTTTAAAAAATACCCCAGAAAAAATTTTCCCCCCGGGGCGAGTTTGGTTTTGGAAAATGGCCTTTGGGGCCAAACTAAAAAGGGAAAAATTTTTTTTTAAAAAAAATTTTTGTGCCTACGGGAAAAATTTTAACCCTAAAGGGAAAATAAAATTTTTGCTAAGAACCCTTTTTTTAATTTTCCCCAAAAAATTTTAAAAAATTTTTAATTTCCAAAAAAGGGTTTTTATTTTAAAATTCCGAAAAATTTTTAAAACCCCTTTTAGGAATACCGGTAATTATTAATTTTATTATTTTTTTTTTTTTTATTTTTAAAAAAATTTTTAAAAAAATAATTAAATATTTATTATATTATTTATATATATACAGGGTTCCCAAAAAAAAATTTGGGGAAGGGGGCCAGAATTCCTTTTTTAAAATTTAAATTTTTTCCTTTTTAAACCTTTCCCTTTAAAACCAAATTAAAAAAACCCGAAAGGGTTTTAAAATTTTTAAATTTTTCTTTGGGGTTTTTTTTTTAAAAATTTTTAAAACCAAATGAACCTGCGGTACAAAAAAATTTTGGGGAAACTGGGGGTTTTTTTTTACCCGGAAAAATTTAAAATTTCTTCCCGGTTTTTATTTTTTAAACAAAAGGGCGAAAAGCTAGGCCAAAAACCGTGGGGTTTTGAATTTAAAATTTTTGAAAGGGTTTAAAAATTTTTTTAAAAAAAAATAAATTTTTTTAAATTTTGGTAAACGGAAAAGGGGTTTTTTTTAATTAAAACCTTTTAAAACAAAATAGATTTGGGGGCCAAAAAAAAAAAATTTAAAAATTTAATAAATTTTTTTATATTTATTTTTTATAAAATTTTTTTTATATATATATATAAAATATATATATATATATATATATATATATATATAAAATATATATATATATATATATATATATATATATATATATATATATATTTTTTTTGGGGTTCCCAAAAAAGGCCTTTTGGGCCCCCAAAGAATTTTTTTTGGGTAAAAAATTTAAATTTTAAAATTTTTCCAAATTAATTCCCAAAAGATAAATGTTAAACAATTTTTGTTTGGGTTTTTAAAAAATTTTAACCCAAAAAAAGGGGACAATAATTTTTTCCCCGACATTAGTGTTATTATCTAACACTTTCAAAACCCTTATTTTTTGGATTGTTGTTTTTGATCTATTGTTAAAAAAGTGTCTATTTTAACAGGTTTTTTTACAATATTTTATTAATTTTAACCTAAATACGATTACAAGTGAAACATAGAAAATTACCCAAATTTTGTTTTACGTTTACGTTATCCAGATTCTTATTTATGAAGACAATAGTACACTTATTGTCTTCATAAATAAGAATCTTGATAACTTAAACGTAAAACAAAATTTGGATAATTTTCTATATTCTATCATAAAAATAATACTGACTAGACGCTCCCAGGATGTCCTTATATTTTTATATTAAAATTAAAATAATTTTTCTTTTAAATATTGTTTAACTTCTAATATTTTTTAAAATCAATTTTCTCCAGAAAACAGTAGCGGACTTGCCATCAAAATGTAAATAAATGTTTTAATTTGTTTGTTAATTTTAATTTAGGTGATTTGCAAGTTTGTAGGGAACAATAGTTTTTGTATACACACGGTTCCCCCCCTTCCCAAAAAAAAACCCCAACAAGGACTTACCAATATAAAACATTTACAATTTTTTCATGTTTATGATAGGCTCATGAATTATTTTTTTAAGACTTTGTACTAGGAATCATAAGTGCCGGGTTTTTAAATGTTTAACCTTTGTTATTTTTCAGTTTCGTCAATTTTGTCCGAAATATGCAGTTATTGTATTTCGCGGCACCTTTTTCGACCACGCAGTAAAGCTACCTGGACGCTATACAAGTAACTACTACGTCTGAACTGTTCTCCCGTTAACGCATCCAGTGGATTTCGAACCACGCCCAACGTCACACAATGTTCACTGGCGATCACCTATTCAAGAACTAACCGTGCGCGTTGTTGCTTTACTTTACTTATCTTACGAAAGGGGGTTTTTTTTAAAGGGGGGGGTTTTTGGTTTGAGGGTCTAAAAATTTTTTTTATTTTTTTGGGGGTTTTTTTTTAAAGGGGGGAATAAAGGGATAGAACTCTAAAGTTTTTATCATTTACTTATCGGTGTTTCAAAAATATACATATAAATTTTTAGCTTAAAAATATTCATTAGAACCAAAGAAGTAGTGCTTTGAGGCACCTGGCTAGAAAAAATAGATCCTTACTTCCTTCACCAAATCAGTTGATATGGACTAAAAAATCGGCGGCGTTTTAATCTTTAGACTTAAGTACATGCGATAAACTATTATGAAAAGAAAATTTTGAAAATTAGATTTTTGACAGATTTTAAAACAAAAATGTTTCAAATTTCATGTATTTTTTGACAACTTTTTGTTTAAAAAAAAATAGAAGATTTACTGAGTCAACCCTATAAATTTGAAGTAAATTAGTCAAGCAGTTCTCGAGATATGATGGAGGAAATGTTGAAAAACATAGTTTTGAGAAAAACGCGTTTGAAGTTGCAAGTACAGATATCTATATAAATCCTAAGACTAAAATAAATTTTAGAACGTAAATTACTACACAATTTTTTTCGAAAACTTGTTTAAACTTGTCTGTACTAATATAGGCATCCATTTATATATATAAGGGTCTCAGATATCAAGCCGACAGAAGTCTCAGCGCCCAGCTCAGCGCTCAGAATACCTGCCTCTTCTAACTGCTGTATCTTTAAAGGCGACTGACTTGCAACCAAACATTTAATGTATCATGTTACACATAGAGCATTATACGCAGTGAATACAGAAAGCTGAGCCGTTCGCAGCGAGCTGCTTGCGCTCGCGGTTGCTCCATAGAGTTGTCGGTTTTTCGCGAATTCGTTAGAAGTTTTTTGGCGCTAGACAATCAGTGAATTAGTTTGTTCGTTGCTAGCGATGGGAAAGTTTTTTCTTATTTTATTATTTAAATTAAATTCATTTTCTGAGGTTTTGCATTTTGTGTAAACTAGGATGCAGTGGGATCATGAGGAAATCTTGCTCTTTATTGACAAATATGGAGAAAAAGCAAATATTTAGGGTCCTTGTCATAAGAATTATTTTTAACAAATTAAAAAAAAAATGACGCATGGAAGGAACTGGCGGATGAAATGGAAATAAATGTAGAAGAATGTAAAAAAATTACAGCTTACCGGCGTCGCTTAGAAGGAAAAAATCTAAAATGAATTAGCTTTCCAAAAGAGGTGTCAGCTTTGACCACTTTTGGTCCGATAAAGTTAACCGGGAGTTTAAAATCAGTTGCACTTATTCGCACAAAATTTTGGATTGGCCTGTGAATTTTTGATTTTTGAGAATGCTTAATAAAGTCTGTTTACCGTTTTGTTTTCTATTCTGTACAAATTCGTTACCCAAACGTGTTTTTTTTTCATTTTCAAATAGCAGTATTAGCAAACGCGACCTCCATGTTTGACATTTTTGGTGGATCACTCGTGAACCGAGCATTCAAACGCCATTCGCTACGATGTGGTAATGTTCTGAACTTGTAAAGTAATACTTGTAGCAAGCATTACATTGCAACGTTCGGTTACAAGTCAGTCGCCTCCTTTATAGTGGCCTCGAATTTTGAAAAATTACTAAACCACCATAATCTAGACATATTAAGGAAACAATGCGGCTAAGACCGTTATAAATTGTCTTCTATTATTTATTAAATTTTAAAAAATTACGTAAAAAAGCATTTATTATTTTTTATTATTTTATAAAAATGATTCCAATTAATCCGACTAAAATTGTAGTTAAATATACAAACACAAGTTCATAACTTATGAAATTATGCTGTACAACTTCTTTGCTTACTCTGTGATGTAATGCGAGCGTTAAACAAATAAAAAGATAAACAAAAGTTAGCGTAAATCCACACAACAAAAACTGGCAAGCGAGTAAGGCCCGGTTTAATCGGATTAAATGTTTGAAAGTCGGTACTAAAGATAAACATACCCGATAGCAGTTTGTTGAAATGTATGAAAGACAATAATCAATGAGCACGATGGATGATTGTTCGCTTTTGGGCTTTTGTTGTTTCGAAAATTTGCATTTGAATATACAGGCTGTTGTTGAATGTATAGGATTAAAATATTCTGTCTACAATCGCAGGAAAATAACACTGTTTTTCACGTTTTTTATTTTAATTTTTATATACGGGGCGGTAATTAAGCCGATACAATAAATTTAACAAACGATTTTTTTAAATTTTTAAGGACGAAAAGTTCATATAAACATCGACAAATTCTTCGTTCTCAATATAAAGGAGGTAAACTAAAAAAGAAAATGAAAATTGATTGTGTCCGTGTGCACGTTAGAATGTAGGAAAGGAAGAAACCTTGTATTTCTTGTAAAATTTTTATCAAAACCAATATTATAGCAAAGCGCTTTCGGTAAAAACCATCATCAGTGCTATTCGTTAAGTAGGAGCGTACATAATATGTAAACAGGACATTGACAAACTATTACATTACTAATTAAAATTAAAAGTTAAATTGTAAATAATAAACACATTTTCACCTTTGAAAGGGTTATAAAATAACATTTTAAACTTTAAGAGGGTAAAATTTTGTTTGGATCAGTTGAATAAATGGTTGTTTTATGTTTTAATATAAAATTTCAGAATATTTCAACCCCTTTAAAAACTAACCCTTAACCCTTGTTAGAGCTCAAAGTAAATAAAATATTTACCTTAAAAATAATTAATTTAACATAGTGATTTAATTTTAGAGTGATGTTGCCTTAAATATGTACTAATTTTGTTTTGCAACTTTTAAACCCTCATAAATCAACTACTATTATAGCTTTAAAAAAAGATTTACCCCCAAAAAAATAATAGCTTGATAGAGTTTTAATTAAAAATATTACTGCCTGACATATTACCAATTTCATTATTTGTCAAATTTTTATTCGTTAAAAAACACGCACCACAACAGTGCAATTCTTATAAACTAATTTAACAGATATAAATAGAAAAAAAAAGTAAAATTACATATAAAAATGTATTTACATAAAAAACATTGCATATTTACATACACAAACAAAAATAAAATTTATAGATACACAGATAAAAATAAGTTTTTTAAATCTCTTCATTTTATATAATCATCTTCGTGATCTACGTCGTCCTATCTTCTTTTACTACTGGGTGCACTATTATTAAAATCCTTAGTAGGGCACCCAGAACAAGTTAAATTGCAATATAATCCGACTTTTCTGCAGCTACATGAAACGCTGCACCTTTCCAGAACCATCCCCAATCTGTTGGTTAAATGCTTTCATTACCAAAAGTTTCGAACGTGTATATTGCACGAGGACTGCGAAGTATGTAGATTATTATGCCCCAAAGTGGCCTATTAAAATTTTTCGGAAAAAAAATTGATTGGTTTTTTAAACATAGCTTCTTGATTTTTAATGATAAAAAGTTTTTCATTCATAATACATACACATATAAAGAGAATCGCAGAGGGGCAAAGATTAGCTTTAATTAGGTGGGTAATTAGAAGATTGTTTTTATTGATTTTTTCGTAGAGAAAGAAATCAACCTTATTTTTATAATAACTCGCTTGATTTAAACACTTTAAAAAAGAACGGTCTAAGTATGTATTTTAAAAAATAATTTATAAGTTTTTCTTGAAAGATGCAAAGTTTTTCCGCTATTTGACTTTGACTCTTTTAAATTTAGCATTTGAGAAACAAAAGCTAACCATTAACAAGCCGCAGCTCAGTCCGTATTGAATGTAGAAAAATTATTTTTTTTTAAATTTGTCTTTTTTATAAGCCACAATGTTGCTCTATACAGTTTTTTTATAAAATTCATATCTTTCGAGTTATTTGCAAAACACCCATTAAAAACGTTCATTTCGTCGAAAAACTGTTACTTTTAATCGCGAATAACTCGAAAAATATTAGTTTTACCAGAAAAAATTATGAAACATTTTTTATTTAGACTTTTATTGATTTCTAAAGTTAATATGTAATAAAAAAATCCCCGCTGAGATGGGGTGGCAACCATCTTCGGGATAAAATCACCTCTTGGCATGATATAGAATTTGATCCTTGTTCTTTTTCATTTGTAAAAATTTTAGATAAATCCATGTAGGAAGAAAAAATGCTTCATTTCCTGTACTATTTAATCAACAAACTACATTATTCTTTAATGCTTAGTCTATATTTCCTTTATTTTCTTATTTTCTCATCTTCCATTTTCCTCGTACTTCGAGAAACTGCATGTTTTACAATATAAATAAGCTTTATATTGCAACGTACTTTTTCTATACGCTCCAATTTTTCTCCACTTTTGCAAGACCAGTGTATCAGTCCTTTGTAATAATGCATTATCTCACGGTACAAAGCCTTCGATATTCAATACTTGCATCCACTTGACAACCTTCTTTCCAGACATCAGATTTTAAAGGATCAAAAATTTACTTTACCAGACAAAGAGAGTCTTTGTAGTGCTTGTTAATATTTTTAGTGCTATTACTGTTATAATTTTTTAGATAAGTAACGTTTGAAATAAGAAATATTAAAACTCCCTAATAGTATTTTATATAAAAATTGGCTTGATTATAATGTGTGCGATTTATAGCACTAGGAAAAAAAACTAAGTTTTATAACAAATTTTTTTATCTTTATGACAGACTACCCAGACTTCTGTGAAGCCCAAGTTTTAGGTATTGTAAGTGTCGAGATTTTAAATGTTTAACTAGCGTTTCTCAACCTGTAGGGCGGCCCCTTAGGGGGGCGTGTTAATATATTGAGGAGGGCGTCAGCATATAAAAAACACATAATAAGAAATATTTTATTTATAAAAAAACACATTCTGACATCACAAAATACAAATAAAAATAGACGGTTGCATTGATACAATAGAATTATTACAGAAAGAATTGTAGCAGGTAGTATTTAAAAAACAATTAATAACAGTACCTATGAACTAAATTAAAAATACCTTTAATAATTATTATTAATGGTTTCCTTGAGGCTGCCTCGCACAGCAAAGTTTTTAGAATGAAGGTTTTATATTAGAAATGACCTCAGTTCTTTTTCTATATTTAAACGAGACCTATTTTGTCCAGGGCACGCGCAGAAAATCCTGTTTCCAAAGGTGGGATGTTGAATGGTAAAAATACAAACGCTTTGCCTTCATTCCTCCCAAAATTCAATAAGATTACTAAACCTTTTGATTTGGCTACTGGCAAAGTCTAAAAATTTCTTCTTCGGAATTGGAGACCTTCGGGAGTTTTTTAAAGGGTTCGAACCCATTCGTAACTTGTCAAATTGTCGTAAACATGAAAATACTTTTTAAAATTATGTACCAACATTTAAATACTTTCCATTGTTACAAAAAACTTTTTCATTTTTCTGCCTTAAAGATCTTGACAAACCCCATCCCATTTGAAACATTTCAGATTTTTTTGCTTCACATTTCTACTAAGTTCCAACTTTCAACAGAAAGAATTTATTTATCACTGGTATCAAATATTGTGTATTGCTCCTTTGGAGTTGAAGGTTCAGATATTTAATTTTTTAAAAATATCGACCAAGAACTCAATTTTATCAAAAAAACCATTTGAAAATTTCGGCTTGTCGATTTTCCTTTTTTAAAAAAGGAAATTTTTCTCAACTCAAAACAAGCGAAAATTTTTGATATAACCATCTATCCAAAATATGGGGGGTTTTTTCACCCTTTAAAAAAGAAAAAATTTTTAAATTTTAAAATTTTTTGGTTACGCAAAAAACAGACCAGCTTTTGTTTTTTGGCCAGCCTCTTGTCCTGACCAAAAAGGGGGCTTTCTTTTTTTTGAACGCTTTTTTTTTGGGAATTTAAAAACCTTGGGGAAAAAAATTTTACCCTTTTTTCTTTTAATAAAATGGGGAAATTTAAAAATTTTACATTTATTTTTACAAAAATATTTTTTAAATTTTTAAAGGAAAAATTTAAAGAATTTTTTTTCGGGCCCTAATAATTAAAAAAATTTTTTAAATTTTAAAATTTTAACCAAAATTTTCATAATTGTAAAACAGTTTTTTTAAATTAAAAAATTTTGGAAAATTTTTTTAAAATTTTTTATAAAAAATAAATTTTTTTTTAAAAAATTTTTTAAAATTTGCTTTTAATTTTTAATTTTTTTTGTTTTAAAAATTTGGGGTTTTGTTCAACTACTTGGTTTTAAATTCTTTTGTTTTTAGGTTTTTTTTTTTTAAAAATTTTTAAAAAAAAAATTTTTTCCCGTTTATTTAAGGGGAAACCAAACTTTAAGTGTCTTGGAATATTTTCTTGATTTTCCTTCCGAACCATGGTCGACTGTGCCTTGTTGATTTTCACCATCGCTCGCCCCCCAAAACTTATCCTTTTCTCTAAATCTACAACCGGGAATTTAACACACAACTTTGCTAAATAGCGGGGAACGACTTGACTAACACTTGACCTGGCTGGAATTAAAACCTCCTTAAAAAAACCGGGGGTTTTAACAGCCTGCTTCGTGCTGACTAATCAGAATCTTCAAAACAAATGGGGAATTCACCCTGATTACGGTCAAACTTGCTTCATTCAAGCGCCTTATGATTAAAATTCAAAAATTTGGGTTTAAAGCACCCCTTCCTCCAATGGATGAGCCAGTGAATCGGCATTCCAAAATTTTTTGTGGTTTCCTTTCCAAGTAATTTAATAAAATAATAGTAATTCTGTATTAAGACATCTGTAGCGTTAGTGGAACTAAGGTTTGAATCCCTTTTAAAAAAATTTTTTTGACCATAACCCCCGGTGGCAACTGCCCACAGTTTGAAGCCCCAAACAAGTATACCGGTACGAATAATTTTTTTAAATTTTTTGTAGGCAAAAGGGCTAAAAATTTTTGAAAAAAATTTAAAAGTCAGAAGGGTTAAAGGGGAAATTTTTACTGCCATTTTAATTTATCCTTTTGAAAATAAAGGGGGAAAAAAAAAGCCTTTTTTAATAACCAGAATAAACAAACCACCAGAACTGAAAGCTTTTAAAAAAATTTTTTAAATTATCCCCACGTAAATAGTATTTTTTTTACCCCGATAATTTGGTCCTCAATCCTGAAAAAAAAAAAAGAGGTTTTAAAAAAAAGATTGTTTTTATTAGTTTTTTTTTGAAATCAACTTCATTCTTTATTAGTTTTATTAATAATTTAAATAGTTCTCTACCTTCTGCATGCATTTATAATTTATTTTATTTTTTGCATACTGCAACGAAAATCATTTATAATCATTTATTTATTCATTTTTATTGGCGGTTTTCGGAACTTTTATTAAAATCCCACTTCTGATTTATGCTTCCCGGTCTCGCATATCCGCTGATTAATTACTCATAATAAACGAGACGTCCCGGTTTTTATTTTGTCCGTCGCGCAATAAATCGCGCGAAATTCGTGACGTTTGTTTAATTATTGCAGAATTTGCCAATAATTGAAAAGTAAATAAATTATTATCCATTATTAAGTTATATTTTGTATTTGTTTTAAATAATTTATTATATGGGTAGAGGAAATATACGTATTGTTTATTATTTAGGTGTTAATATCGTAAAATTTATTAGGATTACTCTTATAAAACATACCCAAATACAAAATTTTTGATATTATACTTTTTCATTAAATTATTGATTTATTTTAATTTAATTAATTAGTATTTAGTCTTTTATCATGTCTACATAAAGTGGTCACAATAAATTAACCATCAACAATTTAAACCCCTGTATAATCAATACGGTTTTTTTTTCTGCGTACTGTTATAGCAAATGTAAAAGAGGCCACTCTTTTCTTCTACAAATGCGTTAATTCTATTTAAAAAATTAATTTATACCTTCGTAGTGTAGAGGGATTCCAAAATGTTCTAGCAGTATACAAAATTTTGAAATTTAAGGCGCTATTTTCACGGCACTACACGAAATCAACAAGACATTTAAGATGAGCAACAAAAAATGTCTCTAACACGAACTATTCACACGACACGACATAATTTTGAGGCCATTTTTACTAATAACGCAGCCCCACAAACAAAATGAAGGTCTGAAGGACTTGACCATGGTATCTCTATTTTTCTTAAGTCGCTGAATCCGAATCCGGGGTCCGTTTGACCCCATCAGGTCAGGGTCAAGGGAATTTCAAAGTCAAATCTGCAAAATTAATCGTTGCCAAATTTGAAGAGTGAATACTTATGTTTTTGCGGTCGCCCAGTACTAATCCGTGGTCAAATCTGTAAAATTATAATTTTGCAGATTTGACTTCGAAATATTTCTTGACCATGACTCGATGGGATCAAAGTAACCACGGATTCATATTCAGCGACCTCAAAAACATAAGAATGCTCTTTTCAAATTTGGTTGCGAATAATTTTGCAGATTTAACCTTAAAATGTCCTGAACCCTGATCTGATAGGATCAAACGTGCAAAATTAATTGCTAACAATTTAAAGATTTTATACCTATGTTTTTGAGGTTCCTGAATCGCAATCGGTGGTCAGTTTAACCCCATCAAATTTGGTTGCGATTTGACCCTGAAATGCCCTTGACTCTGACCTGATGGGGTCAAACTGACTTCGGGTTTGGATTCGGCGACCCCAAAAACATAAAGATAACAAAAGGTCAACATTTTATCTAGGCTTGTACACGGGCATCGGAGGTGGTATCCTAGGGTTTTCGGGGTCGCTGATTACGATGAGCGGGTCGGTTAGGCTCCATAAGGTCAGGTTTAAGGTCATTTTAAGGTCAAATCCAGGAATAACTCCAAAAAAAGCTGACAACCTTCATAAACATTTTTTTGGTCGCTGAATTCGAATCCGTTCTTCTATTCTCAATCAAATATTTTTTCAAGTTTTTCATTTGTTATTTATCATATGACCTTCAAATGACCTTAAACCTGATTTAAAGGAGCTTAATTGACCTCAAATTAAGATTCAAGAACCTGAAAAACGTACACATGAATTTTTTCAGATTTTTAAACCTACCCTTGACTGATTTTTATAAAATACATAAAGATGACCTTAAAATACCCTCCACTGACCTCTAAGATTCTAGCAAGGCATAAACAAACAACAGATTCGAATTCAGCGACCTAAAAAGCACAAAGAATGTTTTTTTCAGATTGTTATGAGGTTATTCCTGTATTTGGCCTTTAAATAACCTTGAACCTGACCTGATGGAGATCAACTGACTATGAATTAAGATTCAGAAACCTGAAAAACGTATACATAATTTTTTTCTGATTTTTTAATCGACCCTTGACTGTATTATCTAAAATACCATCAAGATGACCTTGAAATGACGTTAAGTGATCTCTAGCATTCTGGCAAGGGATAAACAAACAAGGATTTGAATTCAGCGACCAACAAATATTTTTTAGATTTTTTGAGGTTATACCCGGATTTGACCTTCAAATGACCTTGAACCTGACCTGATGAAACCTAACCGACCCGCTCATCGTAATCAGCGACCCCGAAAACCCTAGGATGCTATCTCCGATGCCCGTGTACACGCTTAGATAAAATGTTGACCTGTGTAATATATGGTCAAGTTTTTCCCATCTTCAACTCTTTTTTGTGGATCTGTGCAATTATTTCACAATATATGATATGTGCGCGATAAGTATTGACAAGGAAACTAAAGGAAAATGTTGACTAGCAACGTTTCTCCGAGGTATCGTATCGTTTCTGTATCATACCGCTTCGTGTAAAGTCGGCGATTCAAATACACGTCGGCAAAATCCTACCGATATATCCTTCGCATGTCATGTTGATGTCATGTAGCGTCGTGATGATAGAGCCTAAATCTGTTTTGCTTTCAATAAAAGTTTACTTTTAATGAAGCCCAATATAAATAATTACAGAGTGTTTGGTCTGGTGATCTTGCTGGCCATTTTACAGAGGCATCATTTTCTCTTCCTATTTACCGTTATGTTTTTTATACACCATCGTGTATAAAAAACATATTCTGGCATAGCTTAACGTGTAATTGTGTAAGTAAATTTGTTTATTATGTAAATTAGGCACACCGGATCTTTTTATAAGATGTTATAAGAGAAAATGTTCAGTTTAACCTGTTGATATAAATACTTTTAGTTAAATATTTAAACCTTAAAAAATCCACACAAAACACTATTTTGGCAGATCTTCTGTTGTAGAATGAAGAAAGGCAATCATATTAACATTAAAACGCCATGTAGGATGGAAATCTTCAACTGTGGTCGAAAGCTACATTAAAGTATTAATTTCTAAAAAAAACTAAAATGGCGAGTCAAATTCTGAAAAGGAAACCAAGTACCACATTGAAAACCTAACCATCATCATCATCATCCGGTTTTATAGCGTCCTGCGCCTTCCGGTTCTCGCTTTCACTCTCTTCTGTCTCCCCAATCTCCTGGTTTTAGGTCAGGCTCCCACATGGCCTTTTGTATTCCTCCCACCCATGTCGTCTTAGGTTCTCCTCTTTTCCTTTTTTCTATGGGTATTCATTTGATGATTTGTTTAGGTATTTATGTATCATTCATCCGTTCAACGTGTCCGTACCACACCAGTTGTCTTCGTTGAATTTATTCTATTATATTTATTTGAACGTTCATGACCTCTGAAATACTCTCGTTCGTTATTCTTTGCCTTCTTAATATCCCTGCTGCTTTACGCCAGAAGTCCATCTCCAGGGAAAGCAACCGTCGCTCTAAACTTGCCGTAGGTTGCCAGGTTCTGTACAGCGGGCGTGTACAGTGAAATGAGAAATTCGCAATTCTCCATTCCACTAAAAACATACAGTTCTGTATTTCAAACAGAAATATATGCTTTACTGCACTGTGCAAAAGAAAATAACAGGAGGGCTTACAAAAACAAGCGGATCTGCATAATAACAGATAGCCAAGCGTCACTAGGGGCACTAGTAAACCCCAAGGTGACGTCCAAGTTGATATGGGAATGCCAAAAAGAACTGAAGGTCCTGGGAGAACGCATCAAAGTAACTCTCCTGTGGGTACCAGGACATTCGAGAATAAAAGGCAACGAAAAAGCGGAAGAGCTAGCGAAACATGGATCATCCACACCATACTTTGGACCAGAACCTGCCCTTGGAGTGGCCAAAACCACAGCACGAGGGCAAACAAGGGAATGGATCCGAAACAAACACAAGAAATACTGAAAGAACCTCGATAGAATAAGACATGGAAAGGGCTTCATAAGGGCCATCCAAAAGAACGAAGCAAAAACTACTCAGATAAAGTAGAAAAAGACTCTGCATAATAGTAGGGTTGCCAACAGGGCACGATAACCTAAGAGGACACCTACACAAGATAGGCTCATACAATGGGGACCCAAGTTGCAGAAAGTGCGACGAGGGGGAAGAAACAGCCTACCACACACTGTGTGAATGTGAAGCGTTAAATCACAAAAGACAGGCATTATTTGGGCAACCGAAAATGATCCCACAGGAATATATCAACCGACCACTCTAGGGGTTATACAGACTTGTAGAAGGAACAAGACTTATGGGAGGATTGGTATAAAAGACAATGGGAGATTAGGCACAAAAGCCCAAGAGGCTGCGCTGCCTCCGGTAGTGAAAGACGGCTCCCAGGAAGAAGAAGAAGAAGAAGAGGTTACCAAGTTTCACAGCCATACCGGACTATACTTTTAAATATTGAGTTGTATAGGAGGTGTTTTCATTCTTTAGAGATGCATTTTGACTATAGGATGGAGCTGGGTGTAAATCATCTCTGTCGTTTCCAATGCATAATTATTTCGTTTTTGATCGATTTACCGAGAGTCCCCATTCCTCATATTCTTCAAACAACCTTCTTGTCATGAACTTCAAGTTTTCTTTATCTTGAGCGACAACAACTTGGTCATCGGCGAAATGTAGAGTATTTATATAGTTTTATTTCCATTAATGTGTATGCCCATTCCGCTGCATGCTTTTTTCCATTTTTCTAGGACTTCATTAAGGTATATCTTAAATAAGGTGGGAGACAAGCAGCAGCCTTATCTCAGACCTTTGTTGACCGGAAAGCTGTCCGAAAATTACCCTTCAGCTTAACCTTGGAGGTTAATTGATCATAAAGTTGCCTTATGGCTGTTATTAGGGTATTACTTATTGGAGATCTTTCCATTACTTGCCATAGTTTTTGCACTGAGACAGTATGATACGCTCTCGTAAGGTCCACAAATAGAAGATACACTTCTCTATTCCTGGCGAGTTTCTTTTTATTTAGCTGGGTAAGGCTAAAAATATGGTCAATGCAAGAGCCACCTGCTCAAAAACCTGCTTGTTCTTCGATTTCTTGATGTCCATATTCTTCTTTTAGGAGACTTTGGAGAACTTTTCCATACAGACGGCTCATATAAACTTAACCACAATTCCACAAAAAAATGAAAACAAAATTCAAAAAATTGCTGGAAATAAATTGCGATATCAAAATTAAAATAACCTCAAAAAGTAAATAACTAGTTTTGTTAAAATAACGTTAGTTTAAGTTCCTAACCGCTGTGTTCACACGTCGTTATCGTGGTTGGGCCCAGTAGGATCTTTTGGAACATGCGCTAGAGTTGCTGGTTATCGGCAACTCTTTTGGCTAGCGTATGGAACGCGATCCGAAGCTAAGATGAACACAAGGCTTAACTTAAGGTGTTAGCATACCGTGCTGATGAGTGAATGACATCCTGTGCCTTAAACAGGTGTCTCCAAAAGGGGCCTCTGAATACAGGGGACCTCTCAAGTATCTTTCCTTTTTCTGCGGGCTCTGTGGTGATATTACTTCCCTGCTTCAAACAAAAAGCGGACAAAAAGCTTTCATAGGGAAAAAAATTTACAAGGTGCGCTGACCGAAACGGATAAATTGTTTCGA
>JAHBCN010004063.1:47500-53257 GCA_019359885.1 Listronotus oregonensis
CGCGGTGCTTTTATTTTCTGCTCTAGCTTTTTAAAAATAAATAACTTTAATTTAACACGAAGCATAGAAAACTGAACTTATTAAATTAATAAAAAAAGTAAAATTACACAGGTCCACAAAAGAAGTGGTGTCTGCTGGGTGTCGGAGTAAGATTTTCTGTCAATTTTTTTTCAGACAGCAAAAAAACGAGGAAAACTAAAAAAACCGATTCGATACAATTACCGGCAGAAACCTGCTACCACGGAATGTTTGTACTACGACTATATAAACTATAAGAGATAAAAAAAAATTAAAGCAAAACATAAAGTTTTTTAAATTATCTCTATAAAAAGTCATACAAACATCAAATTTCGGTCAAAAATAGGAAAAAATATACATTTTTAAATATTGTGGTTTTTGGGGTTTTTTATTATAAAACATTTATTTTATTTAGTTAAATCTTAGATTACTTTAAATTTGCAGAAAGAATTTAAAAATGAGAAAACAATAATTTTCAAATTTTTTCTAGAAGTATACCTTGAAAAATCCTCAAAATTCGTTTTTTTTTTTTAATTATAACTCAAAAAATATTGCATTTAGACAAAAAGGTTATAGCACTTAACATAAAGATCTTGTAAAAATACATACTCTTTGTTTTGTCTCGTATATTTTTTATAGTTTCTTAGATATTGACGTTAAACACAATAAATTTAAAAAAGTAAATATCTTTTCCTATTTTTTTGTCGTTTGACTCCCAATTCTGACTTTAGATTCGTATTTAGGAAAAAAAATACACCAGAAAATCTTGGTCCTACACCCAGCACACACCCTTTTTTGTGGACCTGTGGTAATTATTAAAGCCCTTATAACCAGTGGAAGCTTTAAAGTATTTTTAGTTTGGTATTTGCAGACGTTTGGTAAGCCAGATGAGACTCTAGTCTATTTAGGGGACTTTTTACCGTTGTATAGGGTGGCGCCTTTTCGATTGATTTTCATGGTATTGGGAAAACTACAAGAGATAAAACTTATCTGATGACACGTTCTCGAGTTCAATTTTTGAAACAACTGCAACGGTACTTTACTAGGAGAACAAGGTCGAAAACCAATGAGAGAATTACAATTCTTGTAACACTCGGTATAAAGCACATTATCAACCTCTTAATTTACTAAGGTTTTTACGCACGCACTTTAAAGTGCCAACACCTGGACTGTCGGACTTCTTAACTTTCGGTACGGTTACTTATTTATACTCTTTTTTTTAAACTTACTTTAAGATCTTTTACTTGCTTTTTAAAAGTCATTGTAATGAACGTAACCAATGTTGACCTCAATAATATTATAAGGTTTTGGTACTCTGCATGTTGCTAAAATTTAAAAATTTGAATTGCACTATTATCGGACTACTGCGACAGTAAAACGTTTAGACCCCTAAGTCTTACATCGTTCTTCTTAAAGACGATGAAGTGAATGAATGAGGGAACTATAAAAGTTAAATACCTTAAGGAAAACCCACTTAACAAGAGACAATTCGCATACATGGCAGGAAGCTGCACTACGTGAGCTTGTTGGAAACTTGAAAAAATGTCGAGATACGAAAGACTACGCTCTAGTGGCCTTTCTAGATATAGAAGGAGCATTTAATAAAACTACGACAGTGGCACTCCGGTGAGAGAGAGCCAGATTACTCCAGTACAGCCAAGTATCTTAGAGTGATACTAGACGACAAGCTAAATTGGAGAGCACATCTTGAAATGGTAGCGAAGAAGACCACAGGATCGCTATGGCTCTACAGAAGAGTCGTAGGACGGGACTGGGGACTTTCTCCTAAGGTCATGAAGTGGATATACGAAGCAGTCAACAGGCCACGTATACTGTATGCGTAATATGGATGCAACGCACGGAACTTAAGACGGCACAGATAATGCTGAAACACATTCAAAGAATGGCAATGAGAGGAATAACCGGGGCAGCATCCACTACTCCAACGGAATCACAGGAGATTATTACGGGGCTTCCACTTCTCCATATAATGATCAAGGCCTCAACAAGGGTCAAGGCACTAAGACGGAAGAGCGAAGGACGGTGGTGAATTAGGAGGGGCACTGTGACATCATGGGCCAAGTGAGAACTGTGCTCTTTCGATGAAGCAGGATAGCATCCCCTAATCCACTCCATGCACAAGGTGAACATGGCATCAGCGGATGACGGGGTTCACAAACGCTCTGGGACACCAAGCGAAGGAACAGTTATCTATACAGATGGCTCGATGAAAGGAAGCCGCACAGGCTTTGGTTTCAATGTAAAAAAACGACCTACAAGAAACAATGGGAAAATATGAAAGCGTATTTTAGGCGGAAGTTATGGCAATAGCCAAAGTCATAGAAAACTGCCTTAATAAAAGATACAGGGAAAGATAACCATATGTACTGACAGTAAGGCAGCGATCGGGGCGCTACCAAATACAGTGCATAGATCAGAACTTACGAATAGATGTCGGGAAGCAAATAATAAACTAACAAAAACCACTAGAGTCACCCTGCAATGGGTCCCTGGACACAAAAAGATCCCGGGGAATGAAATGGCTGACAAACTCGCCAATTTGAAAGCTAAGGTTAATGGACCTGAATTTAGCGTGGGAATCTCATATAACCCAAATATGACAAAACATGGATAGGGAAACGGTATGATGAGAACTGGAAAAGAACCAAAGCCAGACAATCAAAGGCTATTATTGGGAAAGACCCATGAAAAGACCTACCGATGAGCATAAAGGACTTTAATAGGGTGCAAATGAGAAACTTGACAGGCGTACTGGCAGGTCAATGTAAACATAGACAATATCTCAACAAGATAGGAAAAAGTGAGATAAGTAGATATATGGTGTGAAGAGGAAAGAGAGGACGCCATACATATACTTAAAAATTGCCCAGCACTAGAGAATATCAGAGGGAAATGTCTAGGAACAGCATGGCTGGACCTAAATGACATAAGATTCCTACCACTAACAGGACTCGCATCACTAGTGAGGAAATTGGGGCTCTAGTAAGCAAAATGACAGCGCCATATCAATGTTAAAGGAACGCATACATAAGGGAGAGTACAGGGTTACAAAACCTGTGTATGTTTAAGGGTTGGTGTAGAGCATAATGGGCTTAAGCCTCGGTGCTCAGGGCCCCAGCGAGGGAACTTACCCTGCTACGATACGATACGATACGATGAATACGATAGGATATCGTAATAAATGCTATTTTTCTGTGGTTTACAGTGTATTTTAGCTATTAAATAAAGGTACAAAATATTTACGTTCATCCCAAAACTCCCGATCCTAAGTATTCTTTTATACCAAACATCTGGCAACACAATACACCGCATTGGACTAACAAAAAGTGGTCTTTCTGTCTGCCGCGGTGGTTCTTTCAATACCGAATGTTGCTGCTTTACTCTCTCGTATATATCGGAAGTACAAAGAGTTTCGATTCGATCAAATACGGATTTTTGTTGTTTAGAAATGACACGGGGGGATTATTTGATAAAATGGGGAATATCTGGTGGAATCAAGCTAGCCTACACAATACAAAAGCGAAACAATTGAGAATCTGGTTAACTTTGGATAACTGGATATTTTTAAATTTGACAAAAAAATATTTTAGACGAGGGGCACTCTAAAGTTTATAACAAACCGAACTTAAAAATAGAAAATAATTTTTAAGTATAAAGGGTTTGTGTTACAGTGATAGAAAGTCCAATAATCAATTATGACCAATTAATTTGGAATAAGATTAAAATAAAATTAAGGTATTAGCAAAATAATTCAATTATAGTAAAAAAAGCGTGGGGCGCTTGATATTAACTGTTACAATAATTTTATTGGTAGCCATTTAAAAAATTAGAGTTTCAATAATCACTTGAAAACGGTTGGAGATACATCACTAACCAAAACGTTGTGTATCAATTAAAAAATAAACACAATGGATGTCCAAGTTTAAGTGTTATTGAAACCATGACACTTCCAAGAGAAATTAGAGTTATTATAAAAATAGAGTAAATTGAACCCCACGCTTGCTTACTATATCTGCTAGGGTGAAGAACTATCCACAAACCACCCTCAATATTGCAAGTTTAGAGTTTTCCTTCAAATTTTTTGTAATCAAGGTTTTTTAAAAAAATCACAAAAGACCTTTTATTTTTTAAACTGAATTTCCTATCGAACGGTATAAAAACAAAGTATCCACGAGGAGAAAAAACTATAGAAACGGGCGTCCAAACTTACAAAATATTAGAAAAGTCCTTAAGAACAGCTTCGATTTTGATAATTTTTTTAAATGATTTTGTTTTTCATATTTTTTAAAATCAGAAACCTTTTAAAGGGGACAAACAAATATTTATATTTTTTAAACTATATTTATGATATTTAAATAAAACATTTTTTTGTTGCAACTTTTTAAATATTAATTTTTGTTATTTAAACACAGTATCTTTTTTGTCGATAATTAAACTTTCTACAAAAATAGTTTTATAAGGATTTCTCGTTTTTGTTATAGTTTCGAAGATATCATAACAAAATTAAAAATTTATATATTTCTTAAGGATTAAATCAAATCTAAAAATTTTTTTTATATTATATATTTAAGAAAATATAATAATATTTAAAAAAATAAAATTTTATGAAGTGCTATTTAACAGTATTTTTAAAATATTTTATTTAATGTTAAAAATTTTCTGCTTTACTTACATATACAAACAATTTAAATTTAAAAATTAATTTTTATTTATATTTTGCGTATTAAAGATTTCATCTTCTTTAAGTGGTGGGTGGTTATCCCAGTCACTTCCACTGCAAACCCTGCAAGCCGGTGAGCAAGGAAGAACACTTCTTGCGTCATTTTTACTGGTTTTAAATAATCGTCTTTTAGACAACACCATTTTTTAGAAGGGATAAAATAATTAATTTTCCCTTGCTGGACTTTTTTTAAACTACTTAAAAATAATACCTTACAACAAGTGTGTTCAACAAAAACTATGTTAAGTAAATATGGAAATATTAAAAAAATATAATTTATTTATTCATGCATTCACTGGATGTGATACTACCTCCGCCTTTTATAATAAAGGTAAAAATGATTTTATTAAAATTTTTGATGATTATAAATTACGTGCAGCGCCTGAAACTTTTATCGTTAAAAATCATAGTGATGAAGTACTTTTCAAAAAGGTGTAAGTTGTATTCTCACAATGTATGGTGCTAAAACTGCCAAAAACTTTCATAGCATAAGCTTCAAAAGGTAAAATGTACAGCTTCATTCACTCCCTCTGACAGAAGATGCAGCAAAACAACATATTAAAAGAGTCTACTTATAAGTCCAGTAATGAAAAATTAATTATCTAATCCCTCCTGAAAAATGGGGTTGGCAAAACGACGATTATTTAAAACCAGTAAAAATATAGCAACCAGCAGCACTTAAAAACATCTTAGAAATCATAGTTTGCTCCTGCAGAACAGGATGCGGTTCAGCATATGACTGCCGAAAAAGTAGCCTCTATTTCTCACCGGCTTGCAGTGTTTGCAGTGGAAGTGACTGCGATAACCATCCACCACTTGAAAAAGATGAAATTTCCAATACACATTTTTGGTATGTGTGATTAAAGCATAAATTTTTTAACATTAAATAAAATATTTTTAACATACTGAGAAATAACTCTTCATAAAATTTTATTTATTTAAATTTATCCTATTTTCTTAAATATTTAATATAGAACATGTTTCTTACAGTTGTTGAA